>ML661338.1:36020415-36223211 GCA_007570785.1 Antilocapra americana | reverse complement strand
CAACCCACTCCAGTATTCTTGCCTGGGGTATCCCATGGACAGAGGAACCTAGAGGGCTATAGTCCATGGGGTCGCAAGAGTCGGACACAACTTAGCGACTAAACCACCATCACCATGCATGATCACTTGCACTGATAGGAAAATGAGAACAAATGATTATAAAAATGTGAGGTTAATGATAGAACACTAGAGAAAAAAAAATGACTGTGCTGTGAAGAGAAAAGTAAGTGACAAAAATGCAGTGTGCGTTCTGTTTTGGAGATTCGCTGGTGATTTATATGGTAAAGAATCTGCTTGCAATGCAAGAGACCCAGGTTCAATCCTTGGGTTGAGAAGATCTCCTGGGGAAAGGAATGACAACCCACTCCAGTATTCTTGTCTGGAGAATGCCATGGACAGAGGAGCCTGATGGGCTACAATCCACGCAGTGGCTAACAGTCAGACATGACTGCGCATCTAATATTTTTCACTTTCACTTTTCACCCAGAACCAGTTCCTTGAGAGTGGTGGTGTTTATGGGGCAGATGTATCATCTGACTTTCATGTATCTCTGGAAAGGGGAAACTGTGTGTGTGTGTGTGTGTGTGTGTGTGTGTGTGTGTGTGTGTGTAGAATTTTATCATCTGGAGTCCTTCCTGGGGAAAATGTTTTCGCCATCATTATCTTTCACAGCCTCATCTAAGTGAAGCAACTTTGCACTCACAGAGTAATGTCAGATCTTTTGGTAAAAACGGGCTTGTCCTTTTCTCTTCATTAACTGGTTGAGGAAACACCACAAGAGTTCATTGATATGCATGGAGAAAGAGATAGCAAAACAACTAAAGAGCATGCTGAGCAGTCTCTTTGTGCCTATATAGACCCATTCATCTTTGACCCTGTGTATTTCACTTCTGCTAAGAGCTGAGGATTTCTGGACAATCTTGAGTTGACACTATCCATTATCATGGCGTAGGGTAAAATAGAGAATAGAGGCCTAGATTTTAGCTCTTAATACTTCTTTAAGATGGTGATATAGATTTTGCTCGCAATCATTTTGCCAGAGCAAGTCATAAGTCCAAACATGATGTCTTTGAGTTTGGAACTATAGCCTCTGTCCCTCATGCCCACTCAAAGCTCTGCATATAATAATATGATTGTCCACATCGCCTTTACACACTTGTTGCAGTTTGTCTTTTTTATTCTTTGTTTTTTGAATTTATGGTCTCCCCTACCCGCATTCTCAGTAGATTGTTCAATTTTACTTTATTCATGATGAATTGTTGTGTTAGAGTTTTCTCCTATGTTGAGACTGTTTCAGAGTATTTTATCAACTGAAAAATTTTAATTCTCATGTTCTAGATTATTTCAGTAACTTTTAATAGCTATGAAGTTTGGTTTTATTTTTGGGTTTTACTTTTTCTATTTTCTTTATATATTCAAGTATATTTCATGATTTTCACAGATCCACAATATAAGGCAATCACTTGGAGAGAAAAAATAAGAGATAATTATTTCATTTCTTGGTTCAAGATTCTTTTCAGATTGCCACAGTAAAGCTCAGTTTTCATAAATCCTACCCTATGTTGGGGAAAGAGTTGGTCTTCTGATTTACTCATATTAATTTATCTTTAATAGCTTCTTTTTGAGATATTTTCTATTTTTCCATCTTTAGTAAATTTCCAAGGGGTATCTCATCTCCCCATATTAATCTGCTCAACTCCAAAACTACACTTCCTGAGATTCACCTTCTATCTTATGTTTTGCCAAGTTCCTTCCTTTCATGGCAATAGTTAATTATTTTATTACCACATCGTAGAATTACTTCCAATGTCAGGGATACTTCGCCTTGTTATGGCCCTTTAATGGGCCGCGGCTTGGGGGTACAGAGTTGATGATAAGAAAATAAAGGAAGAGAGAAAGGAGAGAAAGAGAGAAATGAAGAGAGACATGGGGACCAAGACTCTGATGGAGTAAAGGCGTTTATTCAGCATAATGTGGGCATATATATACTGTCTTACAAGACAGCCTTTTCAGCAAAGATAAAAATCTTGCAACTTATCCAGGAAACATAGGGCTAGAATCCATCTCAAAGAGAGGAGGTTGTAAAAACTCACTTTCCATATCAGAGAGGGAAGAAGGCTGTAAATGATTACTTTACTTTAAGAATGTATAGAACAGGTGGACTCTGTGGATGAGGGTAAGGGTGGGATGATATGGGAGAATGGCATTGAAACATGTTAATTATCATATGTGTAATCAATCGCCAGCCCAGGATTGATGCTCGGGGCTGATGCATCGAGATTTCCCGGGGGGGGGGGGAAGGAGGAGGGAAGGAGGAGGGAGGGGGGTTCTGGAGGGGGAGCATATGTACACCCATGGTGATATCATGTCATTGTATGGCAAAACTAAAAAAAAAAAAAAAGAATGTATGCATTTCTTTTGTCCCCGGGAAAGGTGTGCCTCTCCACTCATCTCTGAATATTCAGGGATTGATAAGGGACATCAGAAAACAGCACATAGGAAGCCTCCTGACAAATGTTCCCTGACATCTCCTGACAGAGATAAGTGTATAGGATGCCATTTACTTTTTTTAAACTTTATAGACTTGCAATGAAGGGTAATGTTCTATACCTGCTGAATATAGGGAAATGTAATATGAAAATTGTATGAAGTTATATATTAGAAATCATCAACTCAAAGGGCATAAGTCTGAACAAACTCTAGGAAATAGTTAAGGACAGGGAAACCTGGAGTGTTGCTCCATGGGGTCACAAAAAGTCAGACACGCCTGAGAAACTTAATAACAACCATAAAATAGGAGTAGAGAATATAATTGATGACAGCTTGATGGTTCAAGAAGATATTGACAATTATTAGCAGATTATAATATGATTTTAGAAAAACAAGGTGATAAACTTTCTGGTTATATTAATAAATGCTTAGTGTCCAGAACTAAGCTAATAGAGATGTGTGCTGCACATGTCTACCTTCTAAGCAATACCTTGTAACTATTTAGGATTCAGCCTGAGAATAGAAACCAGAATGGTAATGGACTTGAGACTATTAGAAATAAGCGCTAATGTGCAACCCAATGGTATTGAGGATCCCTCATGTGAAAGTGGGTCTCCCCATCACTAAAAATCCTCATCACGTGGCTGAAGGGGCATAGAGCTGTGACTTGCTCAACTTCATGTTAAGACTGTGAAAGATTACCTCCCAGATTTCTTCAAAGTCTTGAGTCTGTTATCTATAACAGGAAAGCAATTTCTTTTTCTGAAACCATTTTCTTTTTTGAAACCTCCATTTTTGTGGGCAGCATATACATGGCTTTTCTAAGAGAGATACATTTTAAGTCTCTAATATAAGTGTAAGACATTAAGGAATAGTGGTATTTTGTGTGTTTGAGATAAGCAATTATGGCAATGAACACATGTAGAGGCTTTAGCATGATCTGAGAAGCACTGCATTTGTTTTGACATCTGTTTAATTAATCCTTGATAATTTTCTCACTTTCCATGGACCTCAAATACTTCACTGGTAAACTAAAAATGATAATATACAGCATCTTTACAGAGCAGGATATATAATTATGCTTCTGTCTTCTCCATGGGTATGTTACATACTTTTTGCTTTAATAGATATGTTCTATTAAGTTTCTTCTATAACTGGGTAAGTCAGATGAGAAGGGACTGATGCAGATTCAATTCCTAGATTGGGAAGATCCCCCTGGAATAGAAAATGGCAACCCACTCCAGTATTCTCACCTGTTAAATTCCATGGACAGAGTAGCCTGGTGGGTTACAGTCCTTGGGATCACAAAGGATCAGATACCATTGAGCGATTGAGCACACACGCATATAGATAAAATAGTGCATAATGAAATGAGAAATATATTAATTTAAATAAAATAAGTTTTTAGATAAAATCAGTGCTACGAATAGAGAAAGGCTAAATAGCAAATTGATATTTTGTTTTCTGATATACTTCTGCTGTTAATTCAATGAGTGGAATGGATCTCAAAATTCACTTGTGTATCTCTGTATAGCAAAAATTAACATCATAATAGAAGTAGAATTCTATTACTTTGAATCCTTAACTTTTAAAACTTAAAAAAAAAAGATCTACTCTGATAAATGTTCAGTTTAGGGTTCTACGAAGGTATTTGATAACAAAAGTCATCTCTGAAAGAATATCAACTGATATGAGTTATAAAATAGGCAAAATTATATACATTTCTTAACTAAAGATATATATATATATGGGGTGGAAAGAAATGCAATATTTAGATGTTTATCTTATTATTAATGCAAAATTGAGAATTTAGGTACACTCAAAAGTTTTCTTTAATGGAAAAATTAAGTCCAAGTAAATGGCTAAATTATTTTGCTGGGAGTTCATTTTCTTCTTACGTTTTAATGTAATATTTTCTATCCTGAATTACTCAGTGGAAAAGTAAATTGATGGCATGAAATTAATTTCCACTTAAAAAAATCTACATGGATATAAATCACTGCAACTTGGGGGAGGTTGAAAAATGACTGTATTAACAAAATTTCATGTTCAACAGACAAATAAACATCCTCACAAATTCAAATCACCACTGCATATTTACCCATCATTAGCCATAATCTACTTCAGATGATGATGATAAATGAACCAAGAAACTGGATCCTGAACAATACCTATTTAATGATAATAAACAATCAAGAATGTACAAAGACTCACCTGCCCTGAAATTGGTATTTAGCCTGATAAGGACTTTACTTAACTGCTGTTTCCTCTGGCATAACTGTGTTTCTTTATTATCAGAGGTCCTTTTCCCAAAATACAATAGTAATCATATTTTAAAACTTATTTTTTCATGAATGCAGTTAATATATAGTGATAAACTTTCTCAAGTAACCTCAATTTGTATATTTAGGTGGATAGATAGAGTGATTGATCTATGTATCTAACCTAGATTGTCCATAAGAAACTGTTGGATATAGTTTTCTGTTTTCACCTAAAACCAGCAGACTGACAATTTTGAAGATTTTGCAAAAGTTATCAAAGTTCCATCCTTCAGTCTTCTAAGCTATAGCTAGAAGATCAAGCTTTAACATTCTTATGTTTTTTGCTATGGCCAACAAGGCCTAATATAAATTCTTTGCAGTCTCCAGGTACCTGACAAAGAAGTGCCCTTTGCTTTGTGCCTCTGGTAAATTCAGGTCATAACAGTTTGAAGTTATAAAACTAAACTACAACTGGGTACCTTAAATTGTGTTTATAGTTTTCCTGATCACCCTTTCACCCTTCTTGTCTATGGGCATGAAATGTCCTATTTTTATTCCAGTTTTCCATTATATGTAAAAGATATAGCATAATACTTTTTATAGTTGCTGTTAAAAGATCTTAAAATAAAATAATTCAGATCAAAATGGAATTGCAAAAACAAAATGTATCCAGGAAAATAAATTGAAAGCATAAATGGCAAACTGAGAATTGCACTTATACAACAGACAATTCTAATGTCTCTACATGTTGATATACAAGAGACAAACACATAGGAAGAAACAGTGGAAAATCCATTAACACATGTTATATGGAAGTGAATAATCCAAGTAATATCTATGCTATGGTGGTTTAATTAAAAAGACTCAATGGTCACTTTAATGAATAATAGAAGTTGAAATGAGCTTAATCTTGGAATAAAAGAAGTAAATTTTATTTTTGTGTATAAGAAAGAAAAAGAAAGAGAAACCAGTGAGGAAGATAATTACATGGAGAGAATCAAAGACAGATATTAGAGAGATTAGCATTGCTATTTGTGGTAAGTCTTTCACATAAGAACTGAAAAAGTTGAGACATGATTGAATTTTCCTGCAAAGTTTGATAGTGCAGACATTTCAACAGGGTTTGGGTAAAATACTAGAGTGACAGCTGTGTTAGTTTCCTATTGCTGCCATAACAAATTGCCACAAATATATTGGAATAGAAAAATGCAAACTTACTATCTTAGAGTTTTAGAGGTCAGAAGTCCAAGATGTAGTCCATTGGCTAAAGTCAAGGTAACTGCCTGACTCCACAGACATACAAAGGATCATAAGAGACTACTATGAGCAATTGCATGCCAAAAACACAACTGGCCTGGAAGAAATGACCAAATTCTTAGAAATGAACACTCTCATAAGACTGATCCAGGAAGAAATAAAAAATAAGAACAGACTAATCACAAGTACTGAAATTGAAACTGTAATTAAAAACCTCCCAATAAACAAATGTCTTCACAGGTGAATTCTAGCAAACATTTAGAGAAGAGTGAACATATATCTTTCTGAAACTATCCCCATCCCCCCAAAAAAGGCAGAGGAAGGAATCCTCCCAAACTCATTCTGTGAGGCCAGCATCATCATGTAGTAGGCACACTTGACTTACACCTAGGTGAAGATAGGCATAGTACAAGACTCATATTGTAGTATTTCCCTTCTCAGGATGGCCATCTACACAGGCAATCCCGAGATGTGGTCCAGATGAAAGAATAACCAAAACCTGAAGATTTGAGGACACTGTCAGATGTATACAAGTTTCATTGATTCCCCAAATCAGCACAGACTTCACCACAGCCACCACAGTCCCAAGCTTTTTATCTAACTTGTCATCTTATTATTTTAACTGATTTGCTCACACCATTTACAGCGAATATACATTATGAAAAAAAAGCTAAGTTAAATATATAATCTCGTAATTTTTTTTTCTATTGTTCGATCTATTTTTGTTTGTTTCCTTTTCCCTCTTCTTCTGATTCCCATTGGATGGTGCATTTTTTATTATTACACGTATTTTGTCTTGTGGGATTATTAGATAAAATCATTCTTTTATTTTAATAGTTGCTTTAGTGTTATAATAAAATTATTTAACTGAACATATTCTACGCACAAGTAATATACTATTTTACATATACTTCTCTCATATTAAGGTATCTTATAGCAATATACAAGTTTCCCTTACTATTCAAAATTAGAGCATTCCTATGAAAAATTTGTATAAAGCAAAAAGGCATAAACCAAAGTAACATAGAGTATCTCCCTGCTTTCTAAATGTCAAGACCTACATTAGTACCTATTTTCACTAACATAAAGAAATTCAAAGAGGGTTTTCGCTTTTACAAGCAAACAAACAAAAAAAAATGCATTGTTGTACTGATGCAGGTCTTAATACAACCTTTCAGAGACTAGAAAATCATTACATTATTTATTTCTAGGTCTTTGTGCTATTTTTGTTATAAATTTTATTTCATTTATATTATGAATCCCCAAATACATTATTATTGCTCAGTTGCTAAGTTGTATCTGACCATTTGTGAATCCACGGACTGCAGCACAACAGGCTTCCCTGTCCTTCACTATCTCCTGGAGTTTGCTCAGACAGATATGAATTGAGTTGATGATGCCATGGAACCATTTCATCCTCTGTTACCCCCTACTCCTTTTGCCCTCAATCTTTTGCAGCATCAGTGTCTTTTCCAATCAGTCATCTCTTTGCATCAGATGGCCAAACTACTGGAGCTTCAGCTTCAGCATCAGTCCTTCCAATGATATTCAGGATTGATTTCCTTAAGTTTTGGCTGGTTTAATCTCCTTGCTGTCCAAGGGAATTTCAAGAGTCTTCTCCAACATCAAAATTTGAAAACATCAGTTCTTTTGGTGCTCAGCCTTCTTTATGGTCCCACTTTCACATCTGCATGTGATTACTGGAAAAACCATAGCTTTGATTACACCGACCTTTGTCAGCAAAGTGATGTCTCTGCTTTTTAATATGCTCTCTAGGTTTGTCTCTTCAAGAAAATTAGAGATACCAAGGGAGCATTTCATGCAAAGATGAGCACAATAAAGGACAGAAATGGTATGGACCTAACAGAAGCAGAGAATATTATGAAGAGATGGCAAGAAGACACAGAAGAACTATACAAAAAAAGATCTTAATGACCTGGATAACACTGATGGTGTGGTCACTCACCTAGAGCCAGACATCTTGGAGCATGAAGTCAAGTGGGCCTTAGGAAGCATTATTATGAGCAAAGCTAGTGGAGCCGATGGACTTTCATCTGAGCTATGTCAAATACTAGGAGATGATGCTATTAAGTGCTGCACTCAATATGGCAGCAAATTTGGAAAATTCAGCAATGACCACAGGATTGGAAAAGGTCAGTTTTCATCCCAATCCCAAAGAAGGGCAATGACAAAGAATGTTCAAACCAGTGCACAATTGCTCTCTTTTCACACACTAGGAAGGTAATGCTCAAAATCCTTAAAGCTAGGCTTCAACAGAATGTGAACCAAGAACTTCCAGATGTACAAGTTTGATTTAGAAAAGACAGAGGAACCAGAGATCAAATTGCCAGTGTGTATTGGATCATAGAAAAAGAAAAGGAATTCCAGAAAAAACATTGACTTCTGCTTCATTTAGTCCAGCATTTCACATGATGTAGTCTGTATATAAGTTAAATAAGCAAGGTGACAATATACAACCTGCCTTGACATACTCCTTTCCCAGTTTCGAACCAGTTTGTTGTTCCATGCCCAGTTCTAACTGTTGCTTCTTGACTTGCATACAGGCTTCTCAGGAGGCAGGTGAGGTGGTCTGCTATTCCCATTTCTTTAAGAATTTTCCACAGTTTGTTGTGATCATGCAATCAAAGATTTTACTGTTGTCAATGAAGCAGAAGTGGATTTTTTTTCCTGGAATTGTCTTGCTTTTTCTATGATCCGATGGATGTTGGCAATTTGATCTCTGATTCCTCTGCCTTTTGTAAATCCTACTTGTACACGTAGAAGTTTTTGGTTCACGTAGTGACTATCTTGAAAGATTTTGAGCATTATCTTGCTAGCATGTGAAATGAGTACAACTTAGTTGATTGTTCTCTGAAAAAATTAAATAAAAAATGAAAAGTTTTTTAAGTACCCATATATGCTTTTTATGAATTTATATCTAGCATTACATCTGGTATAATTCTATTTGTACCTGAAAGATTTCCTTATTACATATTTTTAGCTTTTATGAGCATTAAAAAAATCAGTTTACTCTTAGAAAAGGAAGTTTTGCTGGTAAAATTTCTAGATTGACCATTTTGCTTCTTTCAGTACTTTAAAGAAATTATCCCCATGGATTCTGGCTTGCATTCTTTCTGATGACAATTCTGTTAACATGTTTACCTGTTTTTCAGTGTGTGTCATGTTCCTTTTTTCCTCTGGCCTCTTTATCTTACCCTGTATCACTGGTCATAAGCAAGTTGATTAAAATGAATTTAGTCTTTTCATAATTCTTATGTGTGGAGTTTGTGGAGATTCTTACATAAGCAGATCTATATTTATTATTGTTATGTTCAGCCACTCAGTCGTATCCAACTGTTTGTGACCCTGTGGACTGCAGCACTCCAGGCTGCCCTGTCCTTCACCATGTCCCAAAGCCTGCCCAAACTCATGTCCACTGAGTCGGTGATGCCATCCAACCATCTTGCCCTCTGTCATCCCCTTCTCCTCTGGCCTTCAATCTTTTCCAGCATCAGGGTCTTTTCTAATGAGTCAGCTCTTCATATCAGGTGGTTAAAGTATTGGAGCTTCAGCATCAGTCCTTCCAATGAATATTCAGGACTGATTTCCTTTATGATTGACTAGTTGGATCTCCTTGCAGTCCAAAGGACTCTCAAGAGTCTTCTCCAACACCACAGTTTGAAAATTCAATTCTTTGATGCGCAGCGTTCTTTATGGTCCAGTTCCATATCCATGCATGACTACTGAAAGACCACAACTTTGACTATATGGACCTTTGTTGGCATAACAATGTCTCTGCTTTTTAATATGCTGTTTAGTTTTTTTTTAATTTTTTTCTTGTATCTTTTTATTTATTTATTTTTTTATTGGTTTTGCCATACAATGACATGATATCGCCATGAGTGTACATATGCTCCCCCTCCAGAACCCCCTCCCTCATCCCTCCCGACTCCCTCTCCCTGGGAAATCTCGGTGCAGCATCCCCGAGCATCAATCCTGGGCTGGCGATTGATTAGACATATGATAATTAACATGTTTCAATGCCATTCTCCCATATCATCCCACCCCTGCCCTCATCCACAGAGTCCACGAGTCTGTTCTATACGTCTGCGATCCTTTTGCTGTCTCGCATGCAGGGTTCTCATTACCATCTTTCTAAATTCCATATATATGCGTTAGTATACTGTATTGTTGTTTTTCCTTCTGGCTTACTTCACTCTGGATAATAGGCTCCAGTTCCGTCCACCTGAGTAGAACTGATTCAAATGAATTTTTTTTTTTTGAATGCTGAGTAATATTCCATTGTGTATATGTACCACAGCTTTCTTATCCATTCATCAGTTGATGGGCATCTAGGTTGCTTCCATGTCCTGGCTATTGTAAACAATGCAGCGATTAACATTGGGGTACCCAGTGGGATTGCTGGGTCATATGGCAGGTCTATTTGCAGTTTTTTAAGGAACCTCCACACTGTTTTCCATAGTGGCTATACTAGTTTGCATTCCCACCAACAGTGTAAGAGAGTTCCTTTTTCTCCACATCCTCTCCAGCATTTATTGCTTGTAGATTTTTGGATGGCAGCCATTCTGACTGGTGTAAAGTGGTACCTCATTGTGGTTTTGATTTGCATTTCTCTGATAATGAGTGATGTTGAGCATCTTTTCATGTGTTTGTTAGCCATTTTTATGTCTTCTTTGGAGAAATGTCTGTTAAGTTATTTGGCCCACTTTTTGATTGGGTCGTTTATTTTTCTAGAATGGAGCTGCAGGAGTTGTTTGCATATTTTTGAGATTAATTGTTTGTCCGTTGCTTCATTGGCTATTATTTTCTCCCATTCTGAAGGCTGTCTTTTCACCTTGCTTATAGTTTCCTTTGTTGTGCAGAAGCTTTTAATTTTAATTGGTTCCCATTTGTTTATTCGTGCTTTTATTTCCAATATTCTGGGAGGTGGGTCATGGAGTATCCCGCTTTGGTTTATGTCAGAGAGTGTTTTGCCTATGTTATCCTCTAGGAGTTTTATAGTTTCCGGTCTTATGCTTAGATCTTTGATCCATTTTGAGTTTATCTTTGTGTATGGTGTTAGAAAGTGTTCTAGTTTCATTCTTTTACAAGTGGCTGTCCAGTTTTCCCAGCACCACTTGTTAAAGAGGTTGTCTTTTCTCCATTGTACATTCTTGCCTCCTTTGTCAAGATAAGGTGTCCATAGGTGTGTGGATTTATCTCTGGGCTATCTATTTTGTTCCATTGATCTATATTTCTGTCTTTGTGCCAGTACCATACTGTCTTAATGACTGTGGATTTGTAGTATAGCCTAAAGTCAGGTAGGTTGATTCCTCCAGTTCCATTCTTCTTTCTCAAGATTGCTTTGGCTATACGAAGTTTTTTGTATTTCCATACAAATTGTGAAATTATTTGTTCTAATTCTCTGAAAAAGACCTCTGGTAGCTTGATAGGAATTGCACTGAATTTATAGATTGCTTTGGATAGTATACTCATTTTCACTATATTGATTCTTCCAATCCACGAACACGATACATTTCTCCATCGATTTGTGTCCTCTTTGATTTCTTTCATCAGTGTTTTATAGTTTTCTATATACAAGTCTTTTGTTTCTTTAGGTAGAAATACTCCTAAGTATTTTATTCTTTTTGTTTTGATGGTGAATACAATTGTTTCCTTAATTTCTCTTTCTGTTTTCTCATTGTTAGTGTTTAGTTTTGCCATAGCTTTTCTTTAGTGAGCAAGTGTCTTTTAATTTCATGGCTGCAGTCAACATCTGCAGTGATTTTGAAGCCCAAGAAAGTAAAGTCTGCCACTGTTTCCATTGTTTCCCCATTTGTTTGCCATGAAGTTATAGGACCAGTTGCCATGATGTTTGTTTTTTGCCTGTTTATTATTAGATATGGAATAAATGTGGGCTTCCCTAGTAGGCTCAGTGGTAAAGAATTTGCCTGCAGTTCAGGAGACACTGATTTGATCCTTGGGTCAGAAAGATCCCCTGGAGGAGAAAATGGCAGCCCACTCCAGTATTCTTACCTGGAAAATCCCATGGACAGAGGACCCTGGTGTATTATAGTCCATAGTGATGCAAAGAGTCAGACACGACTTAGAGACTGAACACACACACACACATGGAAGAAATGTTGGCCATTACTTCTTCAAATAGTTTTTTGCATTCCTCTATAGCTCCTCCTTTATGACTATAAATTCTATAAATTGCATGTACATATTCTCACTTGAAATTTTCTTTAGTTCAATGTGCGCTGTTTTGTTTTTCATTTTTTTTTCTTATATGCTGTCTATTTTGGACTGTTTCTATTGCTGTGCTTTTATGTGCAAATATTTTTTTCTTATATTGTGTCTCTTCAGGCATTTACCCCATGTAGTTCATGTTTCATCTCAGACATTGAAGGTTTTATCTTTAGAAATATGTTTTACATTTAAACATTAAATCCTATTTTTTTTCCCTTATTTTAAATGTTTCTTCATTTCTTGAATTTATGGAACATAGTTGCAGTTACCATTAGTTTTATCATTGATGCCACTTCTGAATCCATTTTGATTAATTGAAATTCTTCTCATGATGAGCTATATTGTTTTCTTTTTTACCGCTAGGAGCTTTTATTGGATGCTAGATACCTTGAGTTCTTATTATTGGATTTTGATAATTTTTATAAGTAATAGAATTCTGCTGCTTGGAACCTGATATTCTATGTCACACTTTTAAATTATTTTTTAATTAATTAATTAGTTAATTTTAATTTTGACTGTGCTGGGTCTTCATTACTTTGTGCGCAGGCTTTTCTTTAGTTGTGGCAAGTGAGGGTAACTCTCTAATTGTGATGTGTGGGTTTCTCACTGAGGGGGCATCTCTTGTTGCAGAGCACAGGCTCTGGGGCTTGGTGGGCTGCAGTAGTTGAAGGATGCAGGCTCAGTAGTCGTGGCTCATGGGATCTGGAACACAGGGTCAATACTTGTGGCACAGAGGCTTAATTGCCTCACAGCATGTGGGATCTTCCCAGACCAGCGATCAAACGTGCATCTCCTGCATTGGCAGGCAGATTCTTTACCACTGAGACAAGAAGGAAGCCCTAAGTTCACTTTAGACAGTCAGTGATACACTTCGTCTGTTACCCACAAAATGAAACATGACCCTTCTTAGTCTCTCACCCGATGCCTCAGTAGTGAGGAGGTTTTTCACACTGATTGCCATGAATAGGTACTGTTCTTTCATTTGTCTTAAATCTGGGGGAAAAACAAATGTTCAGACCACAGCACATGCTCATGCTCATACACAGAGAGTATTAATATAAGTTGAAACAGAAAACTTGACCCCTCAGTTAAGGAATAATATGACAGTTTTATAGGCAACGTTTAAAGCAAATGTTTATGTAAATGAATATTTCTGTGCTGCATTCTTATGGGAAAAATGATCAATTAAAAATTGATCATTATTGAAATGATTTGAGAAATATGACCGGTATGAGAAAATGCACATTAAAAGGGTAGAGCTGATTTAAACTTCTTATATCTTTACCTTTTCCTTTTAAGGCAAACATTAATTTTAATTAATGTCTTTCTAGATTTTGTGCCATTTCTTTCTGAGTAATTACCGAGGTTTTTAAAAGGAGCCATTGTAGTTCCAACTTTGCCTAGCACATCTAACAGTAAGAAGCAAAAAATCCTATAAAATCAGTCAGTTATATTTATGGAAGGAAGCTTTTTCCAGAAAAGCAATACTAAGTTTTCAAAGCATAATTAATAAAAACTTAAATTTAAAATAAAAGTAAGGCAAGATACTCTCTTTCTGGAGGATGATAAAGCTTACAAAGTTTTGAATTTTTATTAGGGCTGTACTGGAGGAAGAAATCATATAATTACTTTCATTATAATTTCGAAATGTTGATGGCATTTTTGAGAGTACTTTTAAAATGGGAATTTTCCATAGAACTGCTGTCAAGGTGTCCTTCAACTTCACTTACATTTGATATTTATGGAACATTTCACCAAAGACAACAAATATATGTTATATTCTTAAATGCATGTAATTTTTTCATAATACATTAATACTATATTATAATCATAAAAATCTCAAAAAATTATAACTATATAATTTAAACAAAACTTTGGATTTAATAAAATTTTAAATAAATAACAAAACAACTCTTTAAAATCTCCAAACAATCAGAACCAAAATAGGACACTTCTAAACAACCAATGGGTCAAGGAATATTTCAAAAGAGAATTTAGAAATAATTGATATTTAGGTAAATCCACAGCACAAATAAAATTTTAGTAGAATGCTAAAACAACTCTTAGCTTGAAATTTATAGCATCAAATGCCTATATAAGAAAAGAAGAAAGGTACTAAAATCAATAACCTCAGCTTTCACCTCAAGAAACAATAAAGCAAAGAACAAATTAGGCCTAAAATAAGTAGAAGAAAGGAAACAATAAAGATGAGTATAGTAATCAGTGAAGCAGAAAACAGGCTTTAGAGATAATCAATGAAACCAAGAGCTAGTTCTTTGAGAAGATCAAGAAAATAAGTAAATATCTAATCAGACAGTTCATAAAAACAGACTAGAAAAATGTCATCAATGTCAGGAATTAGAGACATGGCATCGTCACAGATTGTTCTGAAAATGTCAAAATAATAAGGCACCAAATGTTAATAAGGCATATTAACAATTGTATGCCAATATATTTACAACTTAGATAAATTGAAAGTTCTATAACCGTCAAACTTAATGGTGCAAAAATGAATCATTTCCTTCTCAGATAAAGAAAAAGACAAGCCCGTCTGTTCCCATCACTTCTCTTCAACATTATACTGGAGTTTCTAGCCAATGCAGTCAAGAAATTTTGGACTCATTTGCCTAGGAAATATTCTTATCCATTGTCTACTTTTGTACTGCTATTGATCATCTATACAGTTTCCTTCCACACAACTATGTTTCTGGAAATGACTTGAATTGACATTTCTTTCTAGCAAAAGAATTTTGGTCTAAGATAATCACGTGATTCTAGCCACGTATTACTCATTCATAAATAGACACACAGCCTGATCTTAGCACATAGGATGCCAGTGGACACCTGAGTAGAAATTTCTAGAAAGAAAAAAGATTTTTCTTTCTTTAGAAAATCCACACCGAGAGAAACTCTTTTCTTGTTCTTGTTGTGTCTGGAGCACCTAGATTGACCATAGTCATCCTCAAGACAAAGTCACCACAGATGTTGATGGAGGTAGAAGAAATTTACGTTGCAATTTTGAGTGAACGGAAAGAGTCTGTTGGGCTGCAGTACAAGGGGTCACCAGAGAGTCAAATGTGACTTAGAGACTAAACAACAACCAAATCAAGTAGTTCTGAAGATTTCTCCTTCTAGACTTCCTATTATATCTGATAGTACATGTGTTTGTATCGTAAAGCCAGTTTGAGAGGATGATATTGCTTCCTGCTACTTGAAATTAATCTCATGTAGATTCTGGCACCAGAAAATGAAAAACAGTACGTAAAAGATACTGAAATGTGAAATTCTGAGAGTGGAGGATTGGTCCAGAAGAAGTTAACATACTATATTTTCCAGCTAAAGGTGTGGTCACTTTTGTTTTGCATTTAAACAGAGTCGATTTGCAGACAACAGAGCAACAAGCTGGTCACTCAGGTTGTGAAGCCCATCTTCCCTATGGCCCCAGCAGGTGATAAACAGTGAAGGAAGACTTTTCTCAGAAGGCAGAACTAACGTCTATGTGAGACAGCATAGCCTACAGTGTTCCTTTTATCTCTTTTTCATTTGTATTTTCCTAAACTGTATAACTAGCTATTCTTTTGTCATAATTGAATGATAGACAATTAGTAGACAAATATTTTTTAACTTTGTGTCAGAATATAAGCAAATTCTCAGCCATGAGTCATGAGGGACCAATTTTTGTTCATTTTTGTGAAAAGTTTTCTCTTTCCTCAGAAATAACCATTGTAAACAATGATTTTTATCTTATCTTTTGCCCTCCAGAAATTATGTTTAAATGATGCCTGGAAATTTAGGTTTCTGACAAATCTCAGAATTCTAGCAACATATGGATAAATTCAATACCGAGATTAGGAGAGAAAAGGAAAGAATAATCTGGGTCCGTATATGTTTTATATCACAGAACTAACTACTCATGATTCCTGTCCCATCATTAAACTGCTTAACAGAAAGTTTATGCAATCAAATTGATATTTTACATTATTTGCAACTAAATATATCCTAACTAACATAGCTAGCAATGTTTCATAAACACACATGATAATGGTGATAGAATAAATCACCATAAATTTTTCTGAAGGCAATCTGTCAATCTGTAATAAAAGTTTAAAAAGCCTCACTCGCCAGTATAATTCTAACCTAGGAATTTTTTTTAAGGAAATCACTGAAACTAAACACAAGCATTTATGCCAAAATATTCACAACATAATTATTAATAATAGTGCAAATGTATAAATATGATAATCATCTACAATAGGCATTTGCTGAAGAGGTACATTCATAAAATTAATAAGTCCAGCTTAAAGAATGTTTTTGAAATTAATTTAATAAGCTTTGGGGTACACTAAGGTATAAAGCTTTCTAAGAAATAGAAGACAATAATTTGTTTATACAAATTTATCTCAATTATGTTTAATATGTGAATAAAATGTATATGATGATAATATTGTTTTGGGGTGACAGAATTATAGAGTTTTTTCAAATCTTTTTAAATTCCATACTTTATTTCAATGATAAAATATCATGTATATTAGTCACTCAGCCATGTCCAACTCTTTGCAACCCCATGGACTGTTGCCCTCCTGGCTCCTCTGTCCTTGGGATTCTCAAGGCAAGAATACTGGAGTGGGTTGCCATTCACTTTTCCAGGGATAAAATATTATTTTATTATAAAATGTAACACATAAACTATTTTTATAAGTTTGACTATGAGTCACTGGGAGGACTGATGTTGAAGATGAAACTCCAATACTTTGGCCACCTGATGTGAAGAACTGAATCATTTGAAAAGACCCTTATACTAGGAAAGATGGAAGATGGGAGGAGAAGGGGATGACAGAGGATTAGATGGTTGGATGGCATCACCAACTCATTGTACATGAGTTTGAGTAGGCTCCAGGAGTTGATGATGGACAGGGAGGCCTGGCGTGCTGCAGTCCATGGGATCTCAAAGAGTTGGACACGACTGAGTGACTGAATTGAACTGATGAGTCATAGAAAACAAAAAAATTATAAGAATTAGTTTTCTCACCATAATATGTTGAAATACAATTAGGCACTATGCTGCTGCTGCTAAGGCGCTTCAGTCATATACTACATCATAACTTAAAATTTATTAAATCAAAAACAGTTAATTAAAACTTATTACTTATATTCATCTTTGCTCTAGTAACTTTTTCTTTTAAATAAAATATAATATATGCTTTCATGATTTCATGAGGTACTACTTATTCTGATGAATTACTACTAAAGTTTGAGTAATTGTGTCAAGAATTTTGACACAATAACCTCAAAAATTTGATTTTCTACATATTTGGTATATTATCAAAAGTGTATGTAAGGTTATAAGTCAAAGTTAGAGTGTTTGTATATTTTTTAATATTAGTTTATCTTCAGATCATCCCATAATAGAAGATACATAATTTGACTAGTGTAATGCAGACAGTTTAATGCCCAACATTACGCTTAGGCAATTCAAAATCCCAAGTAGTTTATTTTTCATGCTTTCATTTAATTTTAGCTTATAAATTATATAATCTAGTCTTCATTTCCTCTATGAATAAGTCTCCTAAGGCACTCTTCTCACTGGCTATGGTTGGTATTAATTTTTGCAGTCAGCCAAGATTTTAGTTTCAAAATTTTTTTTGATAAACACTTTGCATAACTCCACGGATTTAGAAAAACATGGACCTAGATAGATTTAACTTGTCTGCCTAGCACTTAAAACCAGTCCAGCGGGAACACAAAACCCTGCATATGGTTCAAGTACAGTTAGGAACCAGGGTTGCATTTAAATGAGAATGCATAGGCAGCTTTGCCATCTGTCTGTGAAGTCCTTCCTGATTTGCTTGTCGAAAATGTTACCAGCTTAGTTAAAGCAGGCAGCACCAGGGGAAAACTGAAGAAGACAGCTGCCTCCTCTCTGTAACAGACCCAGGCAACACTCACTAATAGGAGTTGGGACCTGTCTAACCTAATCACAGAAGTCCCAAATGGTTTCTCAGCAGTCTATCCATCTATCCCTGACACAGCCGAATCCTTAAAATTTTTTCTATGCATAAGTAATAACTCATCCTTTTCCTCTATTCAAATGAGATTTCTTGCCTTTTATAGATCATAGGTACCTTCTACCAAAAAAAAAAAAAAAGAAGAAGAGAGAGGATGTTTCAAGTGCATTTGGCATTAGATTACACTAGTAAAAAATTATAAAGTATACACAAGTATAGCTTTTATATAAAACTACATAGACTATTTTATATATTTTTTATATGAAAATACGTAGACTATTTCTATTATAGAAATTGAGATCACTTCTAATTTAGTGTAAACAGCTTAGGTTATGTATTATGATAACTTAAACCAGTTTAAGTTCTGATATGGTTCAAACAGTGAAGTCATTGCTCCAGCCATAGTCACAGGTTGTACACATCATTAGTGACACTAAAAGAATGCTGCCAGGTTAATTATAAAAACTTACGTTAATTTTTATGCAGGTTATTGAGTATATCACCTTGCTCTGAGCTAATGAGGAAATGTATCATCTTTCACGGTTAAGCGAAACTTCTGTTTAATGGCAAACAACCACTCTTTCCACCATTCTTTTTGACAATATTTTCATTGATTATATTGCTTATAAAAACATAGGTACACTGTTTCTTTTAATATTGGATGTCAACCCAAATAGAAGCCTTCCAAAAAGAAACTGGGCTGCCGCCTGATATTTGTCTTCAGAGAAAATTATTTAATGGGTGTCATCCCATCTGTTAAATGGGAAAACTACCACTAATCTTGCAATGTGTTGTTAGTATTAACCAAGTAGTAGTAAAGTTTCTAGGGCTTTCCTGGTGTTTCAGTCAGTAAAGAACCAGCCTGCAGTGCACAAGACCCAGGTTCAATCCCTGGGTTGGGAGGAACCCTTGTAGAGGGAAATGATAACTCATTTCAGTATTCTTGCCTGGAAAATCCCATGGACAGAGGAGCTTGGTGAACTCCATGGGGTCACAAGAATAGGACACGACCGAGTGACTAAACCACCAACCACCACCAGTAGAGTTTCTGGCATGTAAGAAATTGTGAATCAATGGCATTGTCTAGTCACACATCCATCAAAGAAACATTTGAGTTCCTACTGTGAAATATCCACAGTTACATTCTGAGCTACTAATATTATTAACAGATAAGCAAATCCACAGTTCCGCCATTTTTCTGGTATTATCAAACAATTGCTTTGCTGAACAGAAGCCCATAATGTGGCAGTATTAGAATGAAACATCATCAAGAATTGTTAAAAGAGCAATGAGTCTAGCATATAAATAGTGATCTATGTAATCAGTCATGTCTAACTCTTTGTGACCCTATGGACTGTAGCCTGCCAGGCTCCTCTGTTCATGGAATTCTGCAGGCAAGAATACTAGAGTGGGTAGTCATTCCCTTCTCCAGGGGATCTTTCCAACTCAGGGATTGAAATCAGACCTCTTACATTGCAGTCAGATTGTTTACTGTCTGAGGCACCAGGGAAAGTCAATCCATGTTTACCTCTTGCAAAATGTTCTATTTTTAAGCATTATAAATTGCTAAAATTAATAATTAAAATATCATATTTATTTAGTTATATTTATTCTGCATTTCTGTTTATATGAGGGAAAAATTGATATTTAACATGAAGAACATAGAGTGTTTCCTTTGTAGTATAATGGATCCTGTAAAATCTACCCAAAGTTGACTCCCATGTCTGTTGCTTATTAGCAGTAATATTGTTTTCTTTAAATATTTTATACAACTGTTTTGCCACCCTTTTTAAAAAACTAAATAATTGTTCTTAATCTGTTAAATGACATGGCTACCCCAGTTGACTGACTACCCAATGTCAGTTTCTGCCTTTTTCCTTCCCAATAAGATGTTTGTTTCATTCTGTTCCACCACCACACCACAGAAGGTGATACCTTATTAGATTCCAGGACTTTATCCCGACTGGAACAAGACCATCAAGACATTTTCATTTTTACCGTCTTTTGTTGAATTTTAAAGAGTGTATTCCTGATTGTGATTAATGAAATAAGATGGCAAGACTTCTGCATTTTTTTCCTCATAACTGTGTCCTTGATTCTATCCTATGAAACAATTCCATGAATGAAGAGTCTGTTTTCTTAATCTGAATGAAAAACCTGGAAAGACATGAAGAAATGTTTCTTGCTCTGCTTTAAAGCTACAGTATGAAAGACAACAGAAACAATAAGGGATTAAACCTGAAAAAGTGTGGCATTGGCTTAATATCAGAGTATCTTATTATAGTAATGTGCATTCTTTTTTTTTTTTTCATTTTATTTATTTATTGAAGTTAGTTTTGGCTGTGCCAAGGCTTCGTTGCTATGTGGGGACTTTCTCTTCTTGTATTGAGCAGGGCTTCTCTCTAGCTATGGTGCATGGGCTTCTCCTTACAGTGGCTTCTCTTATTGTGGAGCATGGGCTCTTGGGTGCATGGACTCAATAGTTGTGGCTCATGGGCTTCAGAGCATGAGCTCATTAGTTGTGGTGCATGGGCTTAGTTGGACTTCCCTGGTAGCTCAGTTGGTAAAGAATCCACCTGCAATGCAGGAGACCCTGGTTTGATTCCTGGGTCAGGAAGATCCCCTGGAAAAGGGATAGGCTACCCATTCCAGTATTCTTAGGCTTCTCTGTCACTCAGTCATTAAAAGGATATGCCTGCAATGTGGGATAGCTGGGTTTGATCCCTGGGTTGGTAAGATCTCCTGGAGGGGGGAATGGCAACCTCTTCAAAATTCTTGTCTGGAGAATCCTCATGGACAGGAGAGCTTGGGGGGGCTTCAGGCCATGGGGTTACAAAGAGTTTGACATGACTTAGTGACTAAGCACACTTATGGGCTTAGTTGCTCTGTGGCATGTGGGATCTTCCTGGACCAGGGATTAAACTGTGACTCCTGACTCTTCACTACTGGGAAGCCCATACATTCTTACAAGAAAATTCGAGTCCAGTTTTCTTTTGTTTTCTGCTGAGATCATCTCACCTGCTAATTTGTTACCCCCAGACCACAATAAACAATGAAAAATTCTTCAAGCAATGGGAATACCAGACCACTTGACCTGCCTCTTAAGAAACCTGTATGCAGGTCAAGAAGCAGCAGTTAGAACTGGACATGGAACAACCAACTGGTTCCAAATAGGGAAAGGAGTACATCAAGGCTGTATATTGTCACCCTGCTTATTTAACTTACATGCAGAGTTCATCATGAGAAACGCTGGGCTGGATGAAGCACAAGCTGAAATCAAGATGGCTGAGAAATTAACAAACTCAGATACTCAGATGACACCACCCTTATGGCATAAAGTGAAGAAGAACTAAAGGACCTCTTGATGAAAGTGAAAGAGGAGAGTGAAAAAGTTGGCTTAAAGCTCAACATTCAGAAAACTAGGTTCATGGCATCTGGTCCCATCACTTCATGGCAAATAGATGGAGAAACAATGGAAACAGTGACAGATTTTATTTTCTTGGGCTCCAAAATCACGGCAGATGGTGACTCCAGCCATGAAATTTAAAGACACTTGCTCCTTGGAAGAAAAGCTAAGACAGCATATTGATAAGCAGAGACATAATTTTGCCAACGAAAGTTTGTCTAGTCAAAGGTATGGTTTTTCCACTAGTCATGTATGGATGTGAGAGTTGGGGCATAAAGAAAGCTAATGGCCAAAGAATTGATGCTTTTGAACTGTGGTGCTGGAGAAGACTCTTGAGAGTCCCTTAGACTGCAAGGAGATCCAGCTGGTCAGTCCTGAATATTCATTGGAAAAACTGATGCTGAAGCTGAAATTCAAATTCTTTGGCCACCTGGTGCAAAAAACTGACTCATTTGAAAAGACACTGATGCTGGGAAAGATTGAAGGCAGGAGGAGAAGGGGACAACAGAGGATGAGATGGTTGGATGGCATCACTGACTCAATGGACATGAATTTGAACAGGCTTTGGGTGTTGGTGATGGATAGGGAAGCCTGGTGTGCTGCAGTCCATGGGGTCACAAAGAATCAGACAAAACTGAGCAACTGAACTGAACTGAACTCTTAAACAAATGAATCTTATATATTTTCTAGGTTAGGACAGCATTGTCATTGAGGAAATTGGGAAACTGGAAAGCAGTAGACAGAAAAGGAAATCTATCATAACAGCAAAGGAAATATCAACCTACCTCCTTTACAATTTCCTATAACACCTGTCTCTAAGCAAACCTTGAATTATTTCAAACAGGTTCTCAGAAACCTGTATTTTTTGGGTTCAAGCATCAAAACACAAGTATTGGTCTAAATCTTTGTCTTAGTAGGATTTATACATTTAAATAGAAATTTAAAAATTTTCTAACACTAACCTAATTATCTCATTTGCATAGGTCTAAATTTGCATGTGTTAGAATTTAAATGTAGATTTTTAAACTTCTATGCCTTCTTAGAGACTATCACAATATCTTACGTGACATACTGCAGAACAAAATTACTTATATGAATTATTTAAAACAAGTTATCTATCCTGTTAATAACCAGTTTTCTTCCCTAAACATTACATTCATTCAGCCCCATATTTTACATTTACATATGTATACTACATTTACATATATATATATATTTCATTCTTATAATATCAGGTATCATATCTGAGATTTCAGAAAGTTAGAAATTTATTAAAACTAGATTAGAGACAGCAGAAGTAGGACTCTGTGAAATCACAACTTTATTTTAAGATTTGAGTGCCTACATTAATGTCATTTTTTCACTAAATTTACAGATTCTCTAAGAACTTTACCCAAATTCACTCAAATCCCATTCCTCTACAGTAAAAGTAGAAAACCTAAAGCATACAATCTCAGGCTCATGGAGTTTTTTGTGTAATGCATTAATGCCTAAAAATAAGGTACATGGAGTTTATGTCTGGGTCATCTTAGAAGATTAAAGACCTAAGGTTTTGAATACTGGAGTTTTTGTTTTTTTCTTTCCTCTTTTTCCTTTACATTCTATCTGTGTATAACACAGACTAAAAGTTTTTTTCTAAAGAACAAACAATTTTTGAGATAGATTTCCCCCCATATGTCATAATTTGTATCTCATATTTCAAATTTAATTGTGATGCCTTATAAAATTATACAACAGATTCATAATATTTTATAGTTAAACATTTATTTACAGAAATATAAAAACATCCTATCCTTTCCTAAGAGACAGAATGCTTCATACCTGTCTCTACCTTATCCCAAGCACACCCAGCCATGAAAGGCAAATTATCAATTTTATAATGATAGAGCTGAGGTCAAAAGATATACCTCAGTTTGATGTTCAAATGAAATTTCTACCTGAGTCACAGAATAAGACTTAGTAAATTGGTAGAATATTCTGCTAGTCAGACAGTCTTCCCTACATAGAAGAAAGGTCTAGCTAGGTTAAGACAGAAGCCGTGATGGAAACAATAAAATAAAAACTATTCTCTCTGTGAATAGATTTGCTCCCAAAAGGAAGAAGGCAGGGCTAAGCTATATACACCTAATTAGTCTTTCTAAATATACCAGAGATGAAGCACTCTCAGCCTTTAACTCCATCTTGGAAGATTGGATAGTAGGCAGCAGAGGGTATTTAGAGAAACTCTTTCATCATAGAAGGAAGAAAATCTTCTACCTTTAACCTAGAAAAATACTATCGATGTTATGTATTTATACAACAGATACTTTATGCTTTAAAAAATAATTTTAAAGGTTTACTTATTTTTAAACCATATTCAACTTATGGAAAAGTGATTTGCTTTATTCCTTGTTTACATTTATAAAGTTGCATTTCCTCCCTCAGTACAAAAAGTATACTGGTGAATTGTAGTGTTGATTATTGACATTCATTAGCTTACTTTCCAAATGCAAGTATAGTTAACATATACATGACTACAAGTGAAAAGAAATGTGTCTGAACAATATTGAGAAAAATGTTCCATTTGACTGTAGGACAAAACAGAAGATAAAAATGCTATGTTGTTCTTCAGTCGCTCAGTCATGTCCAACTCTTTGTGACTCCATGGACTACAGCATGTCAGGCTTCCTTGTCCTTCACCGTCTCCTGGAATTTGCTGAAACTCATATCCATTGAGTCAGTGATGCCATCCAACCACCTCAAACTCTGTAACCTGCTTCTCCTTCTGCCCTCAGTTTTTCCCAGGATCAAGGTCTGATATACTCTTGGAGAAATGAAATGAATCCATAAATTTATCATAAGTATAACTGAAACTCTAGTAAATTTTTCATGAAATTTAAAACATATATTCAGAAAATCTTATGTAAAAGACATAGGCAAAAAATAACTGAAGTGATATGTTAATGATAAAGAATAATTTGCCTCCCAGTTATCTAAATATTTCATAGCAAGAGCCCATACAAGTCTAAGAGTGGGTCCTAACTTCTGGCTTTACCCTAACTCCTTATACAAGCTCCCCTGTATACTCACTCCATTGGCTGCGAGGAGCCAATGGAAAGAATGGCGATTGTGAAAGTGTAGTGATAGAATTCAGAGCACATACCTGCATTTGGGTAAGCTCCTCCAGGAGTTGGTGATGGACAGGGAAGCCTGGCGTACTGCAGTCCTTGGGGTCACAAAGAGTTGGTTACATCTGAGGGACTGAACTGATCTGTCCTGCATTTGAAAATTTCTGAGGTATATCATTTTTGCCCCTAAGGTACATCAATTAAAAAAAGAGATACAACTGATAAATAACTGAAAAGACATTAAATGAGAAATTTAAAAATGTTTTAATGTAAAATTTAATATGCAAAAATTTAAAAAGTGTTGTAGAAATGATAATGTAAAAGAAGAACAATGTTAACCCTCTGTAGATCATG
The DNA here is from genome assembly GCA_007570785.1 of Antilocapra americana. NCBI lineage: Eukaryota > Metazoa > Chordata > Mammalia > Artiodactyla > Antilocapridae > Antilocapra > Antilocapra americana. The sequence continues at coordinate 36,198,079 of ML661338.1, read as the reverse complement.
CTACTTTTGTCATATTTGCATTTGTTTCTGAAGTATATTTAGCAATTTTTCATCGTCTTCACTTTCATCTTCAAGGACTGAGTAAAATATTTTGAGAACTTTATCTCTATTGCTGTTAAGTCATGTAGAAAATTTCTTTTCTTCTGCATCTTTCCTTTTTTCTCTTCACAGTGTGTGACAACATCAAAGAATAAAATTAAACAAAATGAGTGCATGTACATAATTCATGTATGTGTGCACACGCGCGCACGCACACACAAACACCCTGAATCAAAGAGGTGCATTTTTTTACCTAGAGACATAAAAGTTCAGAGCAGTAACTTGAATATCCAGCTTACCACAAATCAGCCAATTCCCAAGAAGGCCGTCAATCTATGATTGATGATGAGTGATATTTTGGATTCACTAGCTCATATTCAAAAAACGTCCTTGAGGCCTTCTGGTTGAAAGATCTATGATATAAAATTTCCCACTAAGTAATGACTACATTACTTGAATGAATTTGTAGCAAACTTCAAAATCAAATTAATACAATGAATATAAAGCAACTGAGAGGTGACATCTTGAGTTTTCTGAAAACTGATTTTTGCATATAACTTTAAAGTGTATATTGTAGTAAATAATATGAATAATAATTGCCTCTTTCATTTTTTTTTGTAGTTTAGTAGCTGTGATTTCCAGTGTACCCAAGAACTTACCTAATAAATGTTCTTTTTTTTTTTGTAAAAGGAGGATATTATTTAACACTTTCAAATTCTCTCATTTAAAGAATAGCTACTTTTAAAAATACTTTAGTATGATTTACTGAATAAAATGATGCTAATGATGATGAGGAAAGAAACTACTTTGAATTAAAATCTCATCTGTAACTTGGATTATCTTAATGTGATTTTCCTACACAAACTGCATTATTATCTCATAACTTTCATTTTATCAATTAGAGAAATGAACCAGATAAGAGAGTTTAAGTAACAAAATCAAGGTTATAGCTAATGACAGGCAGTAATGACATTTGAACCCAGGCAGTCCTGCTTGAAGGGCTATGGTTCTTGCTGTTCTAACACTGCTTCCTCAATTTAAATTAGTCAATTTATTAAGACAATAAATCTAATTATAGAAATAAATAAAATCATATTGTAAAATATTATTAAAATATTTTAGTCAGATAAATGAAATCTTTACTCATGTTTTCATGTATTAACTTGTAATATTCTACCTGACATTAGAAATGGGATTAAAAATTCTATCAAAGCAAACAAACAAAAAAGAACTTAAAGAGACATAATTTTGGAAGAAAAGAAATAACTTTTTTTGGAAAATTCTATTTATTCAAGGAATTCATTTAATACTGTTGTTCAGTTAATTTATGTGTGTGTGTGTGTGTGTATGTATATATGTGTATATATATATATATTCATTCATTTCTAAGTCAAAAAGAAAATTAATAGCTTGAATATCCTTTTGATTAACGTTCACTGAGTTTGGGTCTGCATCTGTACTTGGCTTTATTATTTTTTGTATAATACCCAACTCCCTGGTGGACTAATTTAAACAAATCCATGCAAAATATTAATTAGTTGTACCAGTGAAAGCAAAGGTGGTAAATTTTTTTCTGTGGCAAAAGATCATCTCTGCTTTTGACAAGTCTATACTTTCTTCTAATGGGGTCTCTCCATGTAGTTATTTTAGTCCCTAGTGAAAAATTAATCATTCTTACACTGTCTCACATATTTTTTTCTTTATCTGATTAATAGTAATTAACTAAACGTTGGTCTGTTCACAGAAATTTATTCTCTGGAAAATCTGAAATTGAAGGTAGGAAGTTTTATAAAGAGTACTGCTGTACAGAGTACTACATTTGAATAAACATAGAATATTAAAGAGTTTATCCACCCATAAAACAAGCAAAAAAATAAATGATATTTGTATGTAGAAATATTTGTCCTGGACAATAGAAAATATGGAAATAACCATTACTTATTTGAATTTTAATATAATGATAAATTATAAATTTGTAATGAGAGACAAGAGTGGCATATTTTAAAATTGAAGTTTCCTACATATTCTTCTATAGTTTATCATTAGGACTTGATTTGCTATAATTAAATTTGTATAGTAGTATTTGATTTTAGATGTAGTTTTGAAATATACATTTCATGCCATATGAATCATTCTCATTGAGTGATTCTTTTTATACTTTTATTTGTTTCTTGGCTGTACTAGGTCTTTGTTAATCCAGCAGTCATTTCTCCAGTTGTGGCGGCAACTCTTTGGTTGCAGTGCACAGTCTCCTCACTGCCAAGGCTTCTTTTATTGCAGAGCAGAGGCTCTAGGGCACATGAGCTTCAGTAGTTATTGCAAGTAGGCTCAACAGTTGTGGTTCCCAGGCTCTAGAGCACAGTCTCACTAGTTATGGTGCTCAGGTTTTAGTTCCTTGTGGCATGTGGGAACTTTCCGGACAAAAGAAAGAACGCATATCCTGCCTTGGCTGGCAAATTCTTCACTGAGTCACTAGGGAAGCCCCTCATTAGGTGGTCCTTATTCTTGGATGAGTAAGACTTCTTTCTTCCAACCTTCTTTAGCGCCATCCATGATTTCTCTCACTCTCAATCATTTCCTTAATTTCTTCCTCTTTCTCATCTTTCCACTTGTCTCTTATTTACTTTTTTGCTTTCTCTCTTTTACTCTTTTAAAATTAATTTATCTTGACAAATATTAAGAAATCTTAAAAATCTACACAACATTCAATTTAATACTCTGAATTTGATGAAAGAATTGTTCATACATTGATTATAATTTAAGACAGGAAAATACTATTCTGTCTACATGAGAAAAATGACACAATATAAAATTTTGTTGTTAGAAATTCCCATTTTAAAAGCTGATTTGAAGCTCAAAATTTAGAAAACAAAGATCATAGCATCTGGTCCCATCACTTCATGGCAATAGATGGGGAAAGAGTGGAAACAGTGGTAGACTTTATTTTGGAGGCTCCCAAATCACTGCAGATGGTTACTGCAGCTGTGAAATTAAAAGCTCTACCAAGGGAACATTTCATGCAAAGATGGGCAGAATAAAGGACAGAAATGGTATGGACCTAACAGAAGCAGAAGATATTAAGAAGAGGTGGCAATACAATGAAAAACTGTACAAAATAGATCTTCATGACCCACATAATCATGATGGTGTGATCATTCACCTAGAGCCAGACATCCTGGAATGTGAAGTCAAGTGGGCTTTAAGAAACATGACTATGAACAAAGCTAGTGGAGGTGATGGAATTCCAGTTGAGCTATTTCAAATCCTAAAAGATGATGCTGTGAAAGTGTTTCACTCAATGTGCCAGCAAATTTGGAAAACTCAGCAGTGGCCACAGGACTGGAAAATGCCAGTTTTCATCCCAATCCCAAAGAAAGGCAATACCAAATAATCCTCAGACTACCGCACAATTGTACTCATCTCACACACTATGCTCAAAGTTCCCCAAGTTAAGCTTCAGCAATACGTGAACCATGAACTTCCAGGTGTTCAAGCTGGATTTAGAGTAGGCAGAGGAACCAGATATCAAATTGCCAACATCCTCTGGATCATCAAAAAGGCAAGAGAGTTCCAGAAAAAAAACTCACATCTATTTTTGTTTTATTGACTATGCCAAAGCCTTTGACTGTATGGGTCACAATAAACTGTGGAAAATTCTGAGAGAGATGGGAATACCATACCACCTTACCTGTCTCTTGAGAAATCTGTACACAGGTCACAAAGGAACAGTTAGAACTGGACATGGAACAATAGACTGGTTCTAAATAGGGAAAGGAGTACATCAAGACTCTATATTATCACCATGCTTATTTAACTCATATGCAGAGTACATCATGAGAAACTCTGGGCTGGATGTAGCACAAGCTGGAATCAAGATTGCTGGGGGAAATATCAATAAACTCAGACAGGCAGATGACACCACCCTTATGGCAGAAACTGAAGAAGAAATAAAGAGCCTCTTGATGAAAGTGAAAGAGGAGAGTGAAACAGTTGGCTTAAAGCTCAACATTCAGAAAACTAAGATCATGGCATCCTGTCCCATCACTTCATGGAAAATAGATGGGGAAACAGTGCAAACAGTGGCTAACTTTTTTTTTTGTTTGTTTGTTTTTGAGGGGAGGCTCCAAAATCACTGCAGATGGTGACTGCAGCCATGAAATTAAAAGACGCTTACTCCTTGGAAGGAAAGTTATGACCAACCTAGACAACATATCAAGAAGCAGAGACATTATTTTGCCAACAAAGGCCTGTCTAGTCAAAGCTATTGTTTTTCCAGTGGTCATGTATGGATGTGAAAGTTGGACTAAAAAGAAAGCTGAGTGCTGAAGAATTGATGCTTTTGAACTATGTTGTTGGAGAAGACTCTTGAGAGTCCCTTGGACTGCAAGGAGATCCAACCAGTCCATCCCAGAGGAAATCAGTGATTGTTCATTGGAGGGACTGATGTTGAAGCTGAAACTCCAATACTTTGGCCACATCATGCGAAGAGTTGACTCATTGGAAAAGACCCTGATGCTGGGAAGGATTGGGGGCAGGAGAAGAAGGGGACGACAGAGGATGAGATGGTTGGATAGCATCACCAACTTGATGGACATGAGTTTGGGTAGACTCCGGGATTTGGTGATGGACCAGGAGGCCTGGTGTACTGCAGTTCATGGGCTTTCAAAGAGTCGGACACAGCTGAGCAACTGAGCTGAACTTGACAGCACTTAAGAGGAAAAATTTTGGATTTTTTTATGCCTAAACATTGTGTCAAGTAAAAATTTTGAAGGCAGGGTAAATGCCAAATTTTAGTCACTAGTAAATTTTTCATTGTGTAAGCCATATTCAATATATTCTGTAATTTTTTAGGTTTAGGTTTGCTGCCATCCAACTTTTTTCATCTCTTATAAATATTTAGATTAAAAAAATGAGAAAATAAATTTATCATAGAATAATTCAGCACTGATCATATAATCAGTTGTGACTGGTTCATTTAAAATGCCCATGGACAAAACACATTATTTATATACATAATATTTGAATCAGCTTATATAGGAAGAAACAAATGTTTCTGTATCCAAAAGCTATTTTGCATTTTAGGAAATTTAAAACACAAATGATTTTCCCAGGATAGTTAAATTAAATTTAACAAAGATCTGGCATGTTTAATGATTATTTACTTTGAACAATTATGCTCCATATCCTAGTGCATTTCCTTAAGCAGTTTATTTCAGTGGGCAGCACATGCAGGCTTGTTCTTTAGTGAACTTCAATTTTAGAAGAGTTTTAGACTTACAGATCTAAAGAAAAATTGCAAAGATGGTAGATATGTGAACTTTTGAACCATAACCTTTTATCTCTTAGAATTCAGAAATGGTGTGGCATGATACACCCTGAAGACATAAATATATCACTGAGAACCCAAAGTAAATTGGAATGCTTTGTTTTTTTATCTGGAAACTCAAAAACATTTTTTTTGTTGTTTTCTTTAATTTTTCCTTGGAGAATATAAACTGTGTTGTGATGTCAAACTCGTTTTAAGTTTAGATACCCACAGGCAGGTTGTTTTCTGTAATTAAAACAAAGTGAGTACAAATTTCCTACACTTTAGTCTCTGATGGTTAGAAATTGTACTTTAATGTTTTAAAAGATTCCTTGGCAGTGAAACTTCCTCTCTGTGATAATGCTACTTTTTCAGTCATCTGAAATAGTTATGAAAGAATATTTAACACAGCCAAATCATCTCAGTCTTGTGTATTGTTTAATAACTGCAATATTTGGGGCCTTTTACCCCAAATCTTTCACAGTCATTAAAATTTTTTCTATCAAAAGGCATTATGTCTAATCAATCGCCAGCCCAGGATTGATGCTCGGGACTGGTGTAGCAAGATTTCCCGGGGGGGAGGGAGGAGGGAGGGGGGACCCTGAGGGGAAGCATATGTAAACCCATGGTGATATCATGACAATGTATGGCAAAAACAATAATAAAAAAAAAAGAAAAAAAAAAGGCATTATGAAAAAATATTTATGCTTAAAAAGTTTACTTATCAAAAACTGTTCAACAAAGCTCTATTAATTCAACAAATTCTATTGTTGTTGTTGTTGTTGGTACAGTCACTAAGTTGGGTCCAATTCTTTGCGACTCCATAGACTGCAGCATGCCAGGCTCCTCTGTCCTCCACTGCCTGATGGAGTTTGCTCAAATTCATGTCTACTGAGTCAGTGATGCAATTTAACCATCTCAGCCTCTTCCACCCTCCTCTCCTTTTGCCTTCAAGCTTTCCCAGCATCAGGGTCTTTTCCATTGAGTTCACAGCAGGCGACCAAAATATTAGAGCTTCAGTTTAAACAACAATTCTTTCAATGAATATTCAGGGTTGATTTTCTTTAGGACTGACTGGTTTGATTTCCTTGCAGTCCAAGGGACTCTCAAGAGCCCAGCACTGAAATTTTGAAAGCGTCAGTTCTTTGGTGCTCAGCCTTCTTTATGGTCCAACTCTCACATCCACACATAACTACTGGGAAAACCATAGCTTTGACTATATGGAAAAATTTCATGCTTATTTTTATTAGCCAAAACATTTTCTGCTCCCCTTTAATAATGTGATGCGTTTTAATGCCTTCCAAAAGTTGAGGAAAATGAGAAGCTGATGAGTGTTTAAAGTAAAATAAATTTTTAAGGAAGGCATTTATAATTAATTTTTGAAGGAAAACATTTAAATTTTAAAATAACTCAACATTCATGTTATATTTATGTTATCCTTATATCTACAATATTCACCATTTACAGTAAGTTATGAACTGTGGGAATGTATTTTTTCTTGATACTATATTTTTTTTTATTTTTTAAAAAATATTGTATTCCATAAGAGAAAAATGTTATTATTTCACCTCTTAATTAAAATTGACCTAAAATTAATTTTTAAGTCTTTAAAAAAATGAAGCCCATAAGAGAAATTCCAAACTCTAAAAATGCTGATGTTAAAATCTAAAAATAAATACTTCAGTATATAATTTTATCTCATAATGAATTGACACCTGTGTCATGAGGAAGCAGCCCCTTTACTCAATATTTACATTTTCAACTCTTTCTCCTCAATATTCTTTTCTAACCCAGAACACCTACTGCTCAAAAAAGGGGTTCTTAAAGAATAATGAGAACAATTCTGATATCCTCATGTACTTTGTGTTTGTTTTTGATTAGGCTGTTTTTGCTTTTTTTCTTGCTTGCTTGGGGTTAAATATTTCCTTTGAAATATTTCCTTTAGATTGAAGCCATAGAGAATGGCACTTAAGTAGCTATTAGTATATCATTATTGTTTATTTTTCACTCTCCCCTTGGTAGGAGTGGTATGGGTGACTTACATGACTGATGATATTAGAAAATGAAAATGAATGACTATAGCTCAGTCCTCTCACCTTTTCCTTTTCTTTAGGATGTCTGAGCTGTCTGACTCTTTGCAATCCCATGGCTACAGTCCATGAAATTCACCAGGCCAGAATACTGGAGTGGGTAGCCTTTCCCTTCTCCAGGGGATCTTCCCACCCAGGGGCTGAATCCAGGTCTCCTGCATTGCAGGCAGATTTTTTACCACTTGAGCCACAAAGGAAGCCCCAAAATATTGGAGTGGGTAGCTTATCCCTTCTCCAATGGCTCTTCCCAACCCAGGAATCCAACCAAGCTCTCCTGCATTTCAGGTGGATTCTTTACAAACTGAGTTATCAGGGAAGCCCTACATGACTGGTGATATTAGAAAATGAAAATGAATGACTATGGCTCATTTCCTTTTGACCTTTCTTTTTCATTAGGATGTCTCAGCTGCAGGGAGTATCAATTCTGACCTGTCCTCTTTTATGCTGTAAATTCAACAATAAGTCCCTGCTCATATGTGAGTGACTTCATAAGACTGTGGTGTATTGGGGTGCAATGTAAGGATGTTCTTGTGGCTAAGCACCAAGGCCAACTACTCCATAAACAGGAAAGGTCATATATTTATTTAATCATGCCTTACTTCTATCTTTATCTTGAATGGTTCAGGATTAAGACAAGGAAAATATGAGTGTAAGTTATTAGCACTCTTCATTGCAATAGATTCTGTAAAGTCTTTATCAGTTCTATATTTAACTAAATTTAACCAAAATCTATAGTAAATTACAGGAGTTTTTGAACATTCTCTCTCTCTCCTGCATATTATTGATAGTTGTCTCAAGAATCATTATGCAAGATTAATACATAACAGTTCCTTTTATAGTTTTCATCATGTAACCAAATAAATCACCTTTGAGACTCTTGAGAGTGACTGTATAAACATATCTAGAATTAATGTTTCTAGTCTAATTATCAAAGCTAAAATGTTGTCAGAATCATAGCAAAAATAATAAAACTGGCAAAGCAGCACTCCTTACAAAATATTTTTTAAATAGTTTCATTTGCTTAATTGTACAGGCTCAAAGACCTAATGATGTACACCAAGCAAAACATTTAGAATGCCATTAGTAAATCAGATATTAAAAAGCTTTAAACATGACTTTAGCTAAAAATATGTTCATCATTAATGTCAACTCCTATGAGAAAGATTTCATGTAGATAAAATCTGCCTTCAATTTTTGGCAAATTACAAAATTCTTTGGTGGAAAATGGATATATAAATTCAGGTTAAAGAGCCCTTGTAATTTTTTAAAATCATTTCAAGCTTTTAAAAATTCCAAGTTTAAATAAATTTCCCCAAGTAATTTACTGACTGATTTTTAATATTAGGTTCAGTTGAGTTTATGTAAATCCACCTCTACCTTCAATACATATAAATATTGACTATTAAATGAATAAGAAAAGAATATGCACGATTCAAAATAACAAAGGGAGTAATTCTGTTATTGGATTGAGGTTGGGCTGGTCCCTCCTCTAAGGCCAATATTCAAGGAGCAAGTGTCAGCAAGAAGGAAAGGTACTTTATTCAGAAAAGTTGGCAGTCTGGGGAGAAGGTGGAGTCATGTCCAGAAACCAACTTTAAAGATGCCCAGCCATGAAAATGTTTAAGGAGAAAAAGGGGAATTAATCTCAATCACTGAGGTGAAATGTGAGGTTCTTTGTCAATTCCATGTTGCTCAGGCTGCCAACTTCTCCTGATCTTCCTTAGGATGCATCCTGCCCACACTGTACTGTGCTGTGCTTAGACACCTGGTATGCTTCTTTGCAAGCCCATGGACAGTGGCCTGCCAGGCTTCTCTGTCTATGGAGATTCTCCAAGCAAGAATACCGTAGTGGGTTGCCATACCCTCCTTGACGGGATCTTTCCAAGCCAAGGATGGAATTCAGGTCTTATGCATTGCTGGTGGATTATTTACTGTCTGAGCAATAGCAGAAATCCAAGAATACTGGAGCAGGTAGCCTATCCCTTCTCCAGGGAATTTCCAGGAGGAATTTCCTTCATAACCCAGGAATTGAACTGGGGTCTTATGGCACATACAAACAAAAACAAACAAACAAACAGCAAAAAAAAAAACCCTACAGTTTGGGATTTTGTAAAATTCCAAGTTGCTCTAGGTTTTATAGACTATAGAACAACCCTTCTCACTTTATCACCATGGGACATTTCTTTTAAATTGAATTAAACTGAATAATTCATAGGCGATCATTGAAATTACTATATTTTTCTGCAAAAATATCTCGCAATTAATATATCCATTGTAGGCATTTTTAAATAAATGAGTAAAAACATTTTAGAATGATACATGGATTTGTGAATGAATTAGGAAAATAATAAGGCACCACTGAGGTAAAGGATGAATGAATACATTCTGGGCACTCTAAAAATACATTTTTGTCTACATTATTTTACTAGCTCCAGTGAGGACCTAGAAATTCATTTCATAGAGTTTTTGTCACATTGTTTTCACGTTGGGAGTTTTTATGTCCTAGAAATATTTGAAAATAAGTTTTTCTATTCTCTGTTCACATGTAAATAGCTCCAACATTTCATACAATTTTTTTCTAAAACATTTTTTTGAGCCATGAAATAAAAATCTTACCATAAAATGAGAGATAATATTACAAATTGATAGAAAGCACCATCTAAAGATAAATGACTTAGTCTTTTATCCCATAGATTATACCCTGAAGTTAAGTAAGACAATTCAATTCCACTCTATTATCTCTGCATTGCTGTGGAGACAGAAGAAACAGGTGTTAACGTTGGTCACTGCTTAAGGAGGCCGCAAAATTCTTTAGTCACAAAATGTGTTCATCTCCACAGGGCAGAAAACAAGGCACTAAAGATAAATCATCAACCTCACACTATAAAAAAATTTGCGCATTTTCCCACTGATATGATACAGTCAATTGGACTGTCTCCTTTTAAATATTTTTAGTTTTGAGCCAAAGAGAACAATGTATCAAGAGGACAACTCTTCTAGGGTAAAAATACAGTTGACATTATAATGGAAACTAAACCATCATTTTATATATATATATATATATATATATATATATATATATTTTACATAGATGGATCATGGAAAACAAAATGAACAATGGATTATTCAAAACATGATCGTTTTCCAATAAACATATTTTCTGATGCTTAAACTAAGAATGCAGTCCTATAATGTGCTTTTCACATTTATTTGGTTTTCATTAAAGAGAAGATACCCATTTTCTTACTTTGGGTTTGTTGTCCTAATAAAGAGTTCATGATTTATCATGGCTTTTAAAAATTTAGATTGCATAGATCTGCTTACCATACATCTATTAAAAATATAATTTTTGTCTATAAAAAACTGCATAAATAAAGAGATACATCCATCCAGGATAAAACATCAATAGCATTATATAACTTACATTAAGCACATTATTTATGCAAAATCTTATATATAGTTATTGTTATTTAATAATGATCATCAAAAATAAAAGATTTAGTACATGCAAATGGATAACCTGTGATAAACTTAGTCAGTAAAATAATACTTTGCAATCAAAGGAATGAAATATTTATTCAGACAAGAATATGGATGCACATTAAATATGTTTTAAGTGAAATCAAACAGATGCCAAGGCTCCATATTTATATGGCCTTCAGAATATAAACCTCTAGGGGTGAAAACACATCAGTCCCTGCCATGCGTTTCCAGAGGTGAATTTGCCTCCAAAGACAAGATACAAGGTAAACTACGTATTGTTAATGGCTGATTTGGAGCTGCAAAGAAAGAGTTGAGTAGTTCATGGAGACTGTATGACCCACTGGAAAACAGAATACTACCTTTATTCCCAACTAAACAATGAGATGCAGTAGAAGGTGTAGTTCAGATACTGTTTTCATTGAATGTCAAAATATAATGTCTACTTGCGATACGATCAACAGTATGCATGTTGCCGGGTGTTCTCCATATAAATACGTTATCTCCATTAAGCTATTTTTAGCATCAAAGTTCAAAAATAAGCACAGAACATCTGCTTTTCATCATAGAACTTGACTTTACTCTGACAATTTGAGGCAAATCCATGTTTTCTAAAATACATTGTCGCAGATTTTCATCTAAATTTTTATTTGACCACCTCATATGACAATAACACAGTTCTAGCTACAGTCCAGAGAGGATTATGAATGAGATAAAGACAATGGCAATCCAACAAGAAGCCAAGTCCATGTAACAATGGTTGTTGTTGCCGTTAAGTTGTTCAGTCGTGTACAACTCTTTTCAATTCCACAGACTTCCCTGTCTTTCATTATCTCCTGGAGTTTTCTCACTCATGTCCATTGAATCAGTGATGCCATCCAACAATCTCATCCTCTGTCATTCACTTCTGTTTTCAGTCTTTCCCAGCATCAGGGTCTTTTCCAGTGAATCAGCTCTTCACATTAGGTGGCCAAAGTACTGGAGCTTCAGCTTCATCATCAGTCTTCCAATGAGTATTCGGGGTTGATTTCTTTTAGGGCTGACTGGTTTGATCTCCAAGGGACTCTAAAGAGTCTTTTCCAGCACCACAGTTTGAAAGCATCAGTTCTTCAGTGCTCATCCTTCTTTACATTCCAACTATCACATCGGTACAAGGTTACTGAAGAAACCACAGTTTTTACTATATGGACCTTTTTAATACTCTGTCTAGCTTTGTCATAGCTTTTCTTCCAAGGAGCAAGCTTTTTTAAATTTCATGTCTGCAGTCACCATCTACAGTGATTTTTGGAGCCCAAGAAAATAGTCTTGTCACTGTCTCTAGTTTTCCCCATCTGTTTGCCATGAAGTGATAGAACTGGTTTGTCATTCTGGTTCCAGCAAAATGGTTGCCTGAGTAGGACTTACAAATAGCTATGAGAAGTAGAGAAGTGAAAGGCAAAGGAGAAAAGGAAAGCTATATCCATCTGAATTCAGAGTTCGAAAGAATAGTGAGCAGTTAAGAAAGACTTCCTCAGTGATCAATGCAAAGAAATTCAAGAAAACAATAGAATGGGAAAGACTAGAGATCTCATCAAGAAAAATTATAGATACCAATGGAACATTTCATGCAAAGATGGGCACAATAAAGGACAGAAATTGTATGGACATAACAGAAGCAGAAGATATTAAGAAGAGGTGGCAAGAAGAACTGTACAAAAAAGATCTTCATGACCCAGATAATCACAATGGTGTGCTCACTCACCTAGAGCCAGACATCCTGAAATGTGAAGTCAAGTTGGCCTTAGGAAGTATCACTATGAACAAAGCTAGTGGAAGTGATTGAATTCTAGTTGAGCTATTTCAAATCCTAAAAAGGTGATGCTGTGAAAGTGCTGAACTCAATATGCCAATAAACTTGGAAAACTCAGCAGTGGCCGTAGGACTGGAGAAGGTCAGTCTCATTCCAATCCTAAAGAAAGGCAATGCCAAAGAATACTCAAACTACCATACAACTGTACTCAACTCACATGTTAGCAAAGTCATGCTCAAAATTCTCCAAGTCAGGATTCAATAGTACGTGAACCATGAAATCCAGATGTTCAAGCAGGTTTTAGAAAAGGCAGAGGAAACAGAAATCAAAATGCCAACATCTGTTGGATCATCAAAAAAAACAAGAGAGTTCCAGAAAACATCTACTTCTCCTTTATTGACTATGCCAAAGCCTTTGACTGTGTGAATCACAGCAAACTGTGGAAAATTCTGAAAGATATGGGAATAGCAGACCACCTTACCTGCTTCCTGAGAAATCTGTATGCAGGTCAAGAAGCAACAGTTAAAACTGGACAGGGAACAACAGACTGGTTCCAAATCAGGAAAGGAGTATGTCAAGGCTGCATATAGTCACCCTGCTTATTTAACTTACATGTAGAGTACATCATGTGGAATGCTGGGCTGGATGAAGCACAAGCTTCAATCAAGATTCCTGGGAGAAATAACAATAGCTTCAGATATGCAGATAATACCACCCTTATGGCAGAAAGTGAAGAAGAACTAAAGAGTTTCTTGATGAAAGTGAAAGAGGAGAGTGAAAAAACTGCCTTAAAACTCATTCAGAAAACTATGATCATGGAATCTGGTTCCATCACTTCACTGTAAATAGATGGAGAAACAATGGAAATAATGACATACTTTATTTTGGGGGCTCCAAAATCACTGCAGATGGTGACTGCACCCATGAATAAAAAGATGTTTACTCCTTGGAAGGAAAGTTATGACCAACCTAGACAACATATTAAGAAGCAGAGACATTATTTTGCCAACAAAGTTCTGTGTAGTCAAAGCTATGGTTTTACCAGTAGTCATGTATGGATGTGAGAGTTGGACTATAAAGAAAGCTGAATGCTGAAGAATTGATACTTTTGAACTGTGGTGTTGGAGAAGACTCTTGAGAGTCCCTTGGACTGCAAAGAGATCCTACCAGTCCATCTTAAAGAAATCAGTCCTGAATGTTCATTGGAAGGACTGATGCTGAAGCTGAAATTCCAATACATTGTCCACCTAATATAAAGAGCTGATTCATCTGAAAAGACCCTGATGCTGGGAAAGATTGAAGGCAGGAGGAGAAGGGGACAACAGAGGATGAGATGATTGGATAGCATCACCAACTCAATGGGGATGAGTTTGAGTAAACTCCGGGAGTTGGTGATGGACAGGGAGGCCTGGCATGTTGCAGTCCATGGGGTCACAAAGAGTTGAACATGACTGAGCAACTGCACTGAACTGAATTGATAGAACTGTATGCCATGATCTTTGGTTTTTGAATGTTGAGTTTTAAGCCAGTTTTTACTCTCCTCTTTCACCTTCATCAAGAATCTTTTAATTTCTTTTTACTTTCTGCCATTAGGACAGTGTCATCTGCACATCTGAGGTTATTGATATTTCTTGAGGCAAACTTTATACCAGCTTGACCTTCATTCATACTTCATCCAGTATGAAAAGGCATGTACATGTACCATGGAAAACCACACAAAGATGGGCGCCTGAGACCACTGAGAGATATTCAACCCTGAATTTAAGTGCAAAAATTTGTATACCTTTAATAAAACCAAAGTAAATTTGAGTTACAGTATTTGAGAATTATGGATTAATAAAGGTATTGATAAAGGTATGGATTAATAATTCTTGATTTTCAAACCTCCTTGAGCTCTTTCCTGGGTAAAATATGAAGCAGACCTCCATACTCAGAGGGCAGGGAGTGACCACAGAAAATGACAGGCCACTCCAGACTGGTAAAGTGACAGTTTTAATAAGCAAGGAAAGTTCCATATGAGGCTTGTCTTGGGCGTCCAAAGGATGAGTAGATTTCCATACCCACCGGACAGAATTTTGGTGTTTTTATAGAGGTATTACTGGTTCAGTCACGGGTGCCCAATAAGATAGAAAATCAAATTTCTTTTTTAGGTCTGTGTCCAGAGCACTTTTGAGAGTGAAAAAGGCAAGCAGAAGGCACAATATAAGCAAGGGAGAAGACAGGAAGCCTCTAATTGCCACAGTCCAGCTGAAGGGTCAAACTTATGTTTAGGTCATCTTGGTGACTTCCCCCAATAATAAAATAACATTCTAGAAGCATAAAGGTATGCTTAGGTATAGTTATATACATTGGCTTCCCTGGTGGCTCAGAGGGAAAAGCGTCTGCCTGCAAGCAGGAGACCTGGGTTCGATCCCTGGGTGGGGAAGATCCCCTGGAGAAGGAAATGGCAACCCACTCCAGTATTCTTGCCTGGAAAACCCCATGGATGGAAAAGCCTGGTGGACTACAGTCCAGGGAGTTGCACAGAGGCAGACACGATTGAAAGACTTCACTTTCACTTTCTTTCATAGTCATAGCAATATATGTAGCAATATACATGTAAATTATATACATAATTTATGTTTTCCAACTGCTGCTATGGTTGGAAAGCATAAATTATATAATTTCTTAATAAAATCAGAAAATGAGGTATAATCATACCTTAATACGGTATGTGTATACCTGGTCAATCATAATAGTTCTGTATGTTTGTATGTGAGTGTGTGTGCTTGCCAGGGTCCAGCCCCAGCAGGGTCCGGGGGTCTTGAGGGATGAGTGGCGTCGGCGGAAGAACTGAGCTGAGTCGGTGTGTGGTGATGAAGCAGTCTCTCTTTATTGCTGTTAGTTTGTGGGATGATGGAGAAGTCTCTCTCGTTTATTGTTGGTTTACAGTTTTATAGCCAAAAGACATCCCCATTGCATCATTGCATCACCTATCATTCTATACAATTTTTTGTTTTCTACCTTCCATAGCAACCTTATCATAGAGTTCATTCCCCAAACTATCATGGAACATTCCCCTTACAGAAGTCAGATTTTTATGTAATTAGATTTAACAATAGTATGTTTACCATTTGAATGTCTTCAGTATACTTCACTCAATCATGATAAGTACATCAACCTAAGTAGAAAGGTTACATTTCTCTTATCAGGTACAACTATGTAGAAGCTAGAGGGAAGGGCTAAAGCTTGAAACTGTTTTATTCTAGTAACCTACTCTGGTTCTTACGAGGAAAGAGGAAAGAGGACAAAGAAACAGTTTAGAAAGAGGAAAGAGGACTAAGAGAGTCTAGAAGCACTGCTTTAGCAATAAAACCCTATTAACCTTATAACTACTATAATGAATTCCTATGTCTACATTATCCTAAAGCAATCAATGTCTCCAACTATGCTGGCCACAGTTATGAGCATTCCTAAGTCCCATTCCAGCTTGGTTTCTTCAAGGACGAGAGCCTCCTCCGTGGAGTGGTCAGGGGAGTGAGAGGTGGAAAGGTGACTCAAGTACAAGCCTTTCTGGTGGTGGCCTTGCCATGACCCCCAGAGAACTCTTGGTAAACTCCCCAGTAATTAGTAGGAGGAGTAGTAATCTATTTAAATGTCCCTTTCATTCCTCCTTAGCCTCCGGGGAAGGTGATCCACCTTCTCAGATCCTCTGGTTGATAAGGTCTGGGGGGATTATCTCAGGAGGAATTCTTTCCAACTGGGATTGACCTACTGAGATGAGCCAATGTTCTGAGCATGGACAGAACTCTCAAGAAAAATACCAGTGTGGGGCTTGCCCCGGATGCCCTGATAAAGAAAGTCAGCTTTGCAATTTCTTTCTTAGTCTCGTGACCTTGTCATCCGAGCAAGGGGGCATCCTGATGGCTCCCAGCATCACCGGAGGGGTGGCGGGCTAGTCCAGAATGCCCCATAAAGAAAGTCCGCCTTGCAATTTCTTTCTTAGTCTCGTGACCTTGTCATCTGAGCAAGGGGGCATCCTGATGGCTCCCAGCATGTGCTCACTCAGTCTTGTCTATTTGCAACCACATGAACTATAGCCTACCAGACTCCTTTGTCCATGGAATTCTCCAGGCAAGAAAATTAAAGTGAGTTGCTATTCCCTTCTCCAGGGGATCTTCCCAACTCAGGGATCGAATCCTTGTCTCTCAAATCTCCTGAACCGATAGGTGGATTTTTTACCACTGAGCATCTGGGAAGGATAGTTCTGCATCAGTAAGTTCAGTCGCTCAGTCTGGTCCAATTCTTTGCAACCCGAATGACCGCAGCATGCCAGGCCTCCCTGTCCATCAACAACTCCTGGGACTTACTCAAACTCATGTCCACTGAGTTGGTGATGCCATCCAACTATCTCATCCAATGTCATTCCCTTCTCCTCCCATCTTCAATCTTTTCTAGTATAAGGGTCTTTTTAAATGAGTCAGTTCTTCACATCAGGTGGTCAAAACATTGGAGTTTCCACCTCAGCATCAGTTGTTCCAATGGATATTCAGGACTGATTTCCTTTAGGATGGACAGGTTGGATCTCCTTGCTTTCCAAGGGTCTCTCAAGAGTCTTCTCCAACACCACAATTCAAAAGCATCAATCCTTCAGTACTCAGCCTTTCTTATGGTCCAACTCTCACACCCATACATGACTAGTGGAAAAACCATAGCTTTGACTAGATGGACCTTTGTTAGTAAAGTGATGTCTCTGCTTTTTAATATGTTGTCTAGGTTGGTCATAGCTTTTCTTCCAAGGAGTAACCATCTTTTAATTAGTCATAAATACTTGCCTTCCTACATTTTCTTTGTACAGAGTAAAAGACACGTAATGAAATTTTTCTGTAATTTGTCCCAAATAGTGATAAAGTTCATCATACAATACATTGATCTCATTTCATTTTCTGTAGGTTTTAATATGCTATTTTGACAACATTTTGCCAATGCTTTAAAATTTTATTTTTTTCATTTCCTAATTATGTGAATGAATAAACATCAAAAAACAGCCTATAATGGAATGCACAATCATGTTGATAGTAAGTATATTTAAATCACAGTACATTTCCATATTGTGTGCCCTTAATTTTTCTTTAAGATATTTTTCTGAGTCTTATAATTAGTCTGCCTTAAAATTACATTATTTTAAAGCAGGAAAAAATAAGGAATAGTGCTATTCTCAATATTATGTAAACAATGTTGGGTCTTTCAATGACCCATGCCTGTACTTAGTCATTTATATACTCTATTACTAACTTTTAAAGCAGCTTCTTGGAATGAAATTGCTGTGTAGCCAAATAATGTGATTTTGGTAATCAATTCTAAAAAATAAAGTGTCATTGTTTTGGTTTTAGTTGCTTGATAAATTCAACTTCAAAACAGTACACTGTGAGGTTAGAATTCCTTCCAAAATGTCAGCCATGTATTAAGGAAACACTAACACTTGGATGTTATAGAGCATGTTAATGATTCAGCTGGGTAGATGGAGGTCACTTGGGACAGATGGTAATAGCATACTGCATATATTTGATATCTTTCAAAACATAGATGTTATTTTACAACTTACACCACAAAATCCCATCATTGAGTTTAGCAAATCCCTTTATCTTCTGCTTTCACTACCACTTGAAGACATTACATGTGATGCAAGTGCTATAGTTTATTAATGTGCTTCTCTTCAGAAATATCTGTATGAAGAGGCTCAAATAATCACAGAATTAAAATGCCCTCAGCATCTCAAGAATATTGCCTATCACCAAATAAAAAATTACTTTTAAAGCTAAGTGAAAGTTGAATACTATCTACTCTCTCCAGATGATATTTCTTTCTGTAAGGTAGTCTTTTATGAAAGCACCAGTGTCTTAAGGGTTTGTATTTCACTTTCTAAAATGAATAGTTATTGGCCTCTAATAAGTATCCTTGGATTTAAAGTAGTAAATGTCCTCTCATGAGTAGATCAAATGATTTAGCTATGAAAATAGTAGGAGCTGAAATTTTTATTCCCTTTGCTAAGTATTTACAGGAACACATCAGGTGAGACGTTTATGTGCATTTTGAAACAGGTACAATTAAAAGTGTGCATATTATAAGGTTTATAAACTTGTTTATCTATTCTTTATCAAGATTATATTAGTACATATGAACTTCGTTTGCTTGCCTGTCGAGTCACTTCAGTCATGTCTGGCTCTTTGTGACTGCGGCCCATGAGGCTTCTCTGTCCATGGGATTTTCCAGGCAAGAATACTGGAGTGGACCCCCATGCCTTCCTCCAGGGCATCTTCTTGACCTAGGGATCAAGCCTGCATCTCTTATGCCTTCTGCAATGTCAGGTGAATCCTTTACCATTAGCACCATCTGGGAAGCCCAAGCTTCCTTTAACATTTTGTAAATAACAAGTTATGTACAAATGTATATATACACACACATATTGCTATAAATACATTAAATTGCACAATACTTTCAAACTTAATAAAAATAAATTTGTAATGTTATTTGGACTGATAATAATAGCAAACTTATAGTCAAAATTACATGTTTGTGAAAAATTGTGGGGGTTTGGGGGCTTCCCAGGTGACACTAGTGGTAAAGAATCCACATACCAGTGTAGGAGACTTAAGAGATCCCTGGGTCAGGAAGATTCCGTGGAGGTATGCATTGGCAACTCACTCCAGTATTCCTGCCTGGAGCATCCCATGGACAGAGGAACTGCCTGGTGGGCTATGGTCCATAAAGTTGCTAAGAGACAGGACTGAAGTGACTTAGCATGCAGCACACACACACACACACACACACACACACACACACGGCTTTTTAAGTGTCTAACAATTTTGTTTAAATTATTCATGTGTTTGACTTTTACTGTTTTCTCATGGAGAATTTTGCATTAAATATTATGGATCCCATTTTATTTATTCTAGTTCTCACATAGGCCAAACACTGGGCACCTATATATACACCCAAAAAAGTACATTCACTGAGTTTAGCATTGGTTCCAAAGTAATGCCAAACTACACAATTCTAAAATGTTGCAGATGGTTACATTCTCAAAACCTATTCCCAGGCATCTGTGTCATTTCTTTCAAAGTTCTCTTTGTCTTCTGAAAAAACCGCCTTGAATGGTTAATTTATTTTAATATGCCAACAAAGGTCTGTCTAGCCAAAGCTATGGTTTTTCCAGTGGTCATGTATGGATGTGAGAATTGGACTATAAAGAAAGTTGAGCACTGAAGAATTGATGCTTCTGAACTGTGGTGTTAGAGAAGACTCTTAAGGGTCCCTTGGACTGCAAAGAGACCCAACCAGTCCATCCTAAAGGAAATCAGTCCTGAATATGCATTAGAAGGACTGATGTTAAAGCTGAAACTTCAAAAATTTGGCCACCTGATGTGAAGAACTGACTCATTTGAAAAGACCCTGATGCTGGGAAAGATTGAGGGCAGGAGGAGAGGGGGATGACAGAGGATGAGATGGCTGGATGGCAGAAGTGATGCGATGGACCTGAGTCTGAGTAGGCTCCGGGAGTTGGTGATAGACAGGGAGGCCTGGCGTGCTGCAGTCCATGAGGTCTCAAAGAGTCGGATATGACTGAGTGACTGAAGTATCCTAATTTCACAATGTGAAGGTTAAGAGCTGGTTTCATAGATATGTGAATAGTATAGTTTCATAGGCCACAAAGAGTCACATACTTGAGGTTAAATATGTTGCGATCACTGTCTTTAATTTTTGTTCATTTTATATTTGAATTTACATGACCTAACTGATGTCCACTGAGATGAGGAAGCAGATTGCAGAATATTGTAGCAACTTTGCTTTCTTCCTATCCTAGTGGTGTGTGGAGGATCTAGGTCAGGTTGTTGTGACATCCTGCAGCAACCCAGTATAAGTCTCCCAATATAGTCCTCCTGGCATCCTCAATAAAAAATAATTAGCCATGAATGTAAAGTTTTATTTTGAGATTTTTCAATCTCTTTATTTATATGTATTATATGTGTGCTGGTATCAAAATATTTTTATTACTGTAAATTTGCAGTAATAACTGAAATCTAGAAGTGTGAGATCAACAACTGTGTTTTTATTTTTTAATTTTTCCAAGATTATTTTGGTAATTGCTCAGGACTTGATTGTGCCCTCCAAAAAAGATAGGTTGAGACTGAAATCCACATATCACAGGTAAAAATGTGATTTTATTTAGAGATAAGGCTTTGAAGACATAATCAAGTTAAAAGGTCATATTTTTAGAGTGAGCCCTAGTCCAATAAAACAACTATCATTATAAGAAGAGAAAATGAAGACACAGGGAGAGCTCTATGTGAAGACACAGACTCACAGACGTAGAGGGAAGATGGTTATTTTAAAATGGAGCCAAAATAAGAAGTTATGTTAATTTAAACCAAGGATCACCTGGTGGTACCAGAAGATGAAAGAGAAAGGAAGGATCATTATCTAAAGGTTTCACAGGGAATCATTTACTATTTGTTTTCTATGTGCCTATTTATTTATTTACTCACTTAGTTTTCTGTTTGTCCATGGTGACTTCTTTTGGGCTAAACAAATGATTTTTATAGAAAGTTTATTATTTTGTTTCTTACATTTTTTAATAATTTCTTATAGATTACCTTAGGGTTTTAATTAATATCTTAATATAAAACAATTTAGTTCAAATTTGCAAAACCATAACTTTAGTATACAAGAGAAGTAAAGTAAAACATTTCACTCCAATAGAGATCCTTTCCCTCTTCCTTCCTTTGTGCTAAATTATCTGGAAAACTACAATTTTTTAGATAGCAAATACATCAACAAGATTTGCCATTTAATTTTTAGTGACTTTCTTGTACAAATTCTCAAAAATTTATATTTTTGACATTTGGGACCAATGAAGTTTAGGCTTAATTTAATTGAACAGAAGTTTCCTTAAATGCCTTGAACCCAGCATTTTCAGATGTGCTTTCTATCTTTACTGGGTCATGTCCTGCTACTCTAGTTTGTAAATGTTTCTTAGCCTTTCTGTTCAGAAAGAGTCTAAGGCCAGCCATAGGATTTCACAGCGGTTTTCCTGACCATAGATGTGCCTGAAAAGAAAGAAAGTGCAGTCGCTCAGTCGTGTCCAACTCTTTTGCAAGCCATGCACTGTAACCCACCAGGCTTCTCCGCCCATGGGATTTTCCAGGCAAGAATAATGGAGTGGGTTGCCACTTTCTTCTCCAGGAGATTTCCCCAACCCAGGAATTGAACCCGGGTCTCCTGCATTGTAGGCAGACGTTTTACCATCTGAGCCACCAAGGAAGTCCATATATGTGCTTAGCCTGCCCCATTTCCATTATGTCAGAGTTTTTCATGTCCCCCATGCCTCTCACTCACTACATTCTTATTTTAAATTTTATCCCTAACCACATGTTTGGTGTCAACAACTTTCTCTCACATCGTGATGTGATGCTATGGAACTGTTTCTCATTGTTTTCAACTACTAACCTGGGAATATGACTTTTTCCACTGAAAAACTCTTAGTGAAGTCAAACAAAGAGAAACCTTGTGAATGAGGCTATTCCAAACAACTGTTTCACAGGTCAAATATTGACAATGCTTGGGGGTGTGAGTTTAGCGGAACTCAAAGCCTGTTCTACCTTCTCCGATGGCTGCTGTTCTCTGGTTCACACAGAAGGTTTGGTTTTGAGGCTGCTGTTTTCATTGTTACTGTGCAGCTGAGTGCGTGTGTGCTAAGCCATGTCAGTTGTATCTGACTCTTTGCAACCCTATGGACTGTAGCCCACCAGGCTCCTCCATCCATGGGATTTTCCAGGCAAGAGTACTGGAGTGGGTTGCCATCGCCTTCTCCATGAGTAAGACCTAGCCACAGACAATTTTCCATTCCCTTGGATCCCCCTCAGCTCTTTAATTAATTCTAACAATGTGTCATAGTTTGTAACATTGCATTTGGAATGCAAAGTATTTCTTGGGTGAAAAATACTTTACTATAGTAAAGTAAAGGGAAAAGTAAGTTTGAGAATAAAAAATAAAATTAAATCTGTAAATTCAGGTAAAACTTTCCGAAAAATAAAAAATAAATAAAAGTTCATTATGAGAAGGGAATAAAACATTTAGAGGAGGAAAAAGTAATCTTCCTTTGTCTCAACAGTCCACCAAGAATAATTACATCAATGAAGTGAAGTGAAGTGAAAGTCACTCAGTCATATCTGACTCTTAGAGACCCCATGAACTATACAGTGCATGGAATTCTAGAGAATACTGGAGTGGGTAGCTTTTCCCTTCTCCAGGGGATCTTCCCAACCCAGGGACCGAACCGTGGTCTTCTGCATTACAGGCAGATTCTTTACAAATTGAGCCACAAGCGAAGTCCAATTACATCAATAAATGTTTTCAAAATTATGGTAAGCATGAGATCAAGTAGGACTAAATATGAGGTACTGAAAATACTTCCTGTTGCTATGGCAATAGGATGCTCTCTTTACTTTAAAGGTATTATAAGGAAAGAAATGTACTTGAAGCAAATATTTAAGGAGGTGGGCTCTGGAAGGATCAAATATATTTAGTACCACATGAGGAAGAATATGAAAATATGTTTAGAAGGATTTTTGTTCCTGAGAATAGTGTGGGGGAAAAAAGGATTTTCTATTCATGCATCTATGTATCTATCTGTTTATCTAGCTCTAATATATATACCAATGTTAAATTGAGTTTCTATTATTGAGGCAAAATAAAAGAGAGAACTTTTAGTTACTGATGTGCTCTTGCATTTCTTGCTGACTGTTGGGAGGTTTAAGATTTTAATAATTCATATGGCTGTATATAAGTGCAGGGTTTTGTTTGCTTTTGCTTTGTACACTCATTTGTTTGGAAAGCAACCTTATAAGTCAGACAAGCAAAATAAAGTTAGGCATACTTGTAAAGATTGGGGGCCCATCCCTTTGCTTACCACCACTCAAGAACATAATTTGCAAATATCTGAGACAATAAGAATCATTGAAGAACTAATTAGGACTTTGCAATCACTGAGGACCTTGTAAATTATCATCTTCCACGAACCCTAAGATGAATCCTCCAGGTGGAATATATTGATATATTTAATGAACCACAAACATTTAAGGTGATATTTAACTTCAAGGGAGTGTGGAAAGCCTGGTTATGCATCACAGAAAACATGTTTTGTACACTTTCTCTGCCTTGGTTATGAAAATTTTCTTCATACAGATGCTTCATCTGTATTTTTCCATTTATAAATTGAGATGGAACCAAGGGGATTTCATGAACGATTATAGCTAGTATGTATGCGAGAGACGTTTTGGAAAAATTAAGCCATTATACATGTATTTGTACTTTTGATACACTTTTTAGTATTTCTATCTCTTTCATCAGAAAAATGGATATCTGAGTCCAATATGTTTATAAACTCGTTGAATATCTAATCATTTAATTTAAAATGTAATGGTTGATGGTGATAATGAAACATATAAATAGCATGTAGAACAAATATAGCTGCTGGGAATAAGTTAATTTTTATTTTTGGATAGTAAAATTTCTTTACTTTTCCTCAAAGTTAAAAAAGAGATATAAAATATACCTGAAAGTAGAAATAAAGCACAGTAAAGTATTTGAAATTTAGTTCCAATTCGGTTAGGGAAAGTCAAATTAACTCTGTGTCTCATTTTTTTATTTACAGACAATGATTTCTGACCCTTCTGCATCATTAGGTTTTAGTAAGGATATATGAAATATGTTTCAGATACATTTTATAACCCATGGAACCTCATATAGCTATAAACAATATAGTTATATTATGATCTGACAACATAACTATATTCATGATCTGACAAAATAAAGTGCACAATCTGAAAACATGAATTTCACCCTGAAAGTTGAGATTTGGGTTTCATGTAACAGCTACTGAGTAACATAATCAATATTACCCTCAAATTCAGTTCTTAGATTGACACAGATATACTGTTAAAAAATGAATGACTCTTGTATGGCCTCAATAATGGCTAGAGAGAAGAAAGTTAAATTGAAATCTAGCAAAGGCATTTCTTTTGGAAAATGAAGTGATTTCCTTCAGATGATCTAATACAGAGATTTAATACTTGAGGATCCTCAGAGACTAGAGTGCTGAGCTAGTCATTCTCAGATATGCATATTATCAAGCTTTGGGCAGCTACTCAATTAGTCAAAAATTAAGCTTGTCTAGCCTTCAAGTATCAGCTCACATCCTTGTAAGTTTCTGCCTCTGTGATTCAATTCCCCACTGATTTGCTGGCAGCAATAGTTGACATGTCAGATTGTTTTTCACTGATGTTTACTGGTCAGAATATATGTACTTGGAAAATGTTTCAGTGCTATTTCAGGATATCTCATTAAGCCTTTTGATTTTGAGGTCTATACAAATAGTTTTCTGAAAGCAAAAAAAATGGCTCCTTTATTAATAATCTGAGACAAAAGTTCTTATACTGTGACAATCTGGTCAACAACAAAATATCCATGACAGCCTGTAAAGGAACAACTAGAGTAAATGGATTATGACAGAAGCAACACTGTTTACAAAATAATGAGATGATACAATAATGATTCGCTGATATATTCTAGTCTGGTTACTCTGTGGCTGACCTTGTCTCTTCATTTGAAATACACATTGTATATAAGAATATAAATTATAACTTCTTAAACTCAATGTCTAAAATATTTGTATGATAGCAATGACAAAATCAGCTCAACAAGTAAAAATATATCTGGTATTCTCTTTAGAATGCCTTTTGTTGTATTAATAATTAGCTAATGTATCTCAAACAATTTTAAAATGGTTAAGTACATAGTTATAGAAAACATGAAAATATTAATAATAGTAAAATGCATAAGTAGTTTTAATAAAATGGTTGAATTTATTTATTAAAATATTTTAAGAACATGAAACACTTTCAAAAGTCTTGTATACACTGACAAAGTATTATTAAATGATAAAGATTCTCTCAGATAAACATAATGAGTGAGATAATACTGAAACTGAAAAATCTGCTAGTTATCTCTGTATTAGGGTTTATTTTATTTTTCATCAATTTCTCCTTTTTTGTCCCAGATCTCTCAAGCAACAGGTTAGTTTTAAAATCAGTAAAACAGAAATATTACTTTAAAATAAATACTGTTTAAAATGTAATATCTACAAGTGCTCAAGCACATCCTACTTGAATTTTAGACCATTAAAGATATGTGTTGAGCTTCCCAGGTAATTCAGTGATAAAGAATCTGCCTGCAATACAGGAGACATGGGCTTGATCCCTGGGCCAGGAAGGTCCCCTGGAAAGGCAAATATTAACCAGTTCCAGTATTCTTGCCTAGAAAATCCTGTGGACAGAGGAGCCTGATGGACTACAGTCCATAGGGTTGCAAAAGAGTTGGACGTGACTTAGCGATTAAACAATAACAACAAAAGATATGCATAAGCTTACTGATATGACTGAAAGATATTAGATATTTTCTTAAAATTTACAATGCTTTCTTTGTTCAGAACTAAAAAATATATCTTTCAAAATTAACTTTTTCTTATTAATTCCCAGGTATAAATACTATGGCTATTTAACAAGGCATATCATATTTATTATTAGATGGGAGCATATATTGCATCTTGGATGGCATCCAATCTCATAAGGTGTTATCTCTAATTTTTGAGATATATCTCTAGTATTCCTATATACCATTAAAGTCACCACTTCTCTATGATGGAGTACCCAACAAAGTCAATGGATCCCATGAGCATTTTTTGACAGAATTCTCTAAAACAAGTTATACAGACAGAAAATGTGCAGAATACTATCATTGGTTACGAAAAAATGTTTGATACAAGACACGTATAGATGTTGGTTTTGCCAGAGGCAGGAGACACAGGAGTAGAAGATCTCGTTGAGCAGGAAATGGTACCCCACTCCAGTATCCTTACCTAGAAAATTCCACGGGCAGAAGATCCTGGTGAGCTACAGTCCATGGGGGTCACAAAAGAGTTGGACATGGCTGAGCCATTAAGCACTATGATATTCAGAATAGATAACCATAAGGACGTACTGTATAGCATAGGGAACTATACTCAATATTTTGTAGTAATCTATAAGGAAAAAGAATCTGAAAACAGTTTATATATATATATATATATATATAATTGAATTACTTTGCTGTACACCTAACATTAACACAATGTTGTAAATCAACTATGTGTGTCTTAGTCGCTCAGTCATGTCTGACTCTTTGCAACTCCATGGACTGTAGCCCTCCAGGCTCCTTATCCAAGGAATTCTCCAGGAAGGAATACTGGAGCCATTTCATATTCCAGGGGATCTTCCTGACCCAGGGATCAAACGCGTGTCTCCTGCTTTGCAGACAGATTCTTTACCATCTGAGCCACCAACGAAGCCCTGAATTAACTATAGTCCAATATAAAATAAATAAATAAAATTAAGTAAATACAGTGGAGAAATAAAAGAAAAGAAAACTAGTGCCTGAGAGTCAGGCTTCTAATCTAGCACCCATCTAAGGACTGGCTGCAATCCTCCTCAGAGAGCAGGGAAGCCAGTGCCCCTCTCGCCTGGCATCCCCTAAAACCAGCTCCAGGTCAGTAGTATCCTTCTGGAAGGAACTTCTACACACTGGCTTTGCCAGTGATTTTTGTTGTTGTTGTTGTTGTTTTTGGATTTGACACCAGAAACAAAGCTAACAAAAGCAAATAAATAAGTAAGAAGTAGGACTATAAGAACAACAAAAACAAACTTCTGTTCAGCAAAGGAAACCATCAACAAACTTCAAAGGCAAATTGAAATGGAAAAAATACTCATTCCTAATGTCTGATAAGAGTTAATATCCGAAGTATATAAAGAATGATACACTGTTACAATTTAATAGAAGAGCATCCCAAATTACCTAACTTGATTTAAAAATGAGAAGAGGAACTCAATTAGTATTTTTCCAAGGAGGCCAACAGCTACAGGAAAGTGCTCAGCATTACTAACTATCAGAGAGATGCAAATCAAAACCACACTGAGACAGCATCTCATACTTTCTAGAACTTATACCATAAAAAAGACAAGAGGTTAAAAATGCTGGAGTGGGTACAGTATTGGTGGGAACATGAACTGGTACAGCCACATGGAGGTTTGTCAAAAAATTAAATTAGAACTACTCTTTGACCCAATCATCCCACTTCTTGTTTACATCCAAAAGAAATAAAGCCATTATATGACAGAGATATCTGCATTTCTACGTTCTTTGAAGCATTAATTCACAATAACCAAGGTATGGAAACAAACCGAGTGTCCACCAGCGGATGAATGGCTCAAGAAAATGTGGCGTATATATACAATGAAATATTGTTCAGCCTTAAGAAGAAAGAAATTCTGTCCTTTGTGATCACATGAATGAACCTGCAGGGCATTAGTCAGTGAAATAAGTCAGAGGAAATGACAAATTCTGCTCAGTATCACGTATTATGTGTGTGGGACCTAAAAATTTGTCTTGAACTCCTTGAAATGTAGTAGAAAAGTGTTGTAAAGGGATTGCTGAGGGGAAGAATGGAAATTGAGAGAGTAGAGTGGATACAGAATTTCAGTTATAAGATCATTAAGGCCTGTACATCTCATGTATTACATTGTGATTATAGTAGATAACATTGTATTGTACATTGAAATTTACTCAGTGTAGAACCTCAGTGTTCTCACTAATACGAAACAAAAGCAAAAAATCAAATTAACTGAAACAGACAAAACAGGAGTTAAATATGTGAGATGGTGGAGGCATTAAAAAAAAAAAGAAAAAAAAAGGTTCCTTGGTTTTCCATGATACTTTCGTGAATGGTTGACCCAGGTCACTGGTTCCAGGATTCTAATTCTTTTCTTTATGCCCTCCCCTTTTCATGTCTTTGTCATTCAGTAAATAAGAAGACAATAGAATAGTAGAACTTAGATTATCACTCTTAGAAATAAAAAGTTAGATTATCACTCTTAGAAATAAAAAGCTCTAAAACTTTTTTAGTATAAAATTGAAGTTGCTGCTTCAGGATACAGCAAGCTTAGAAACATTAGCCACTTGTAAACATGACCTATATGAATCATTAATGGCACGGGGGATCTCCTGCTAAGAAAATAAATGATCTGCTTTGTGCAGAGTGGGAAGCCATGACTTTTGGTCATAGGCAAAGTGAGAGAATCAGGCATCAAATAAGGTCACTTGAAAATAGGAGAGTGCTTAGAATTTCCAGGAGGAAGATTTATTTTGCTTTATTTTTCAATCATTTCTTAAGGTCAATATCAGGAGCACTACAAAGCATCTGCAAATATTAATAAGAATGGCTTACAGCACAGCACATTATTCAAGGAAATTTAGGATGTGAAGATCAAGGAAGAACATTTTTCACTTAGTTTGTGTTTCACCCAAACTAATGATACAGCACCCTAAAACTTTACTGAAAATGGCCAAATTCATATGAGATTAGCAATATCAAGATAAATATATGCACAAAAGCTTTTGGAAAACTCTCTTGGCAAATGGTAAAGTCAGCACAATTGGCCTCTTTCCAAGATTTTGCTACCTTCGATATCACCAAAGATTTTAGTGATATCTCCAAAGATTGTACTGGTACATCAAACTTTTTACTTATATCTCAAAAATATATATAGAATTCCTTCTTGAAAATATTTTTAATAGTGGTATTTTAAATATATTTACAATGGAAACATTTTCTATTTTCATTTACCATTTAAAATAGAGATTTCCTGGTATTTTTATGAATGTATGGATAAAATGCTTTAAAGTTCTTAATCCTTTGGTGAAATCTTTTGCCATTTCTTATGACCCTTTGAACATGATACTTCCTATAGATGCATCTCAAAATATTTCTCATAAACTGAGGTTTTTACTATTTTATTCATGCCTATTCTATGAAACATAAACTTGATGATTAATTTATACATGATTATTTTTATATATTTTTAAAGCAAGTTTCTGATCTCTGACTTTTAAATCAATAGACTTTCATCTTTCTTTTCTACACATTTACATTTTTTCTAGTTTTGGTATTTTGATTTTAGAAACTTACTGAGTTCTTGAACCAATTTTCTGAGGCTGGGGTTTTAACTTCTCAATTTTATTTCATATAATTGGGTGACTTTTGCTTTATCTTAAAAGTAATATGATTTTAAATTTCTGAAGATATATTATTTTTAAGGAGGAAATGTCAATTTTCTGTAGATAACTGTCACCATAACTGTCTTTGCATGAAAGCGGACATCAGATATCCAGCATAGGATGAAAACCTAGAAACTGGACAAGGAGAGACTCAGCACAAACTTAAAGGAATATCTTTGGAACAAATAACTGAGGAGAGAAAAACATATTTTAAAAAGGCAATACAGGTGTAATAGCAGTATGCAGAATTATTTTATATCAACTAGTAAAGACTCAATTTCTTAGATGATAAAAATGAGAATTAACAAATTCTCATTAAATTAACAAATCATGTTGAAACATGTAGACAATACTGTGAAATAAAGAGAACATATATTTTGGTCTCCTGAAACTCCCTTACATTCCTGTTTCTTAGGCCACTCTAAATATAAGCAGAATCAATAGTGAGATAGACACATGAGCATTAGTAAAGCACTCTTGAAAAGATAATACAAGGAAGTAGAACCACCGCAGAAAATTGTTTTCCAACAGATGACAATGGACACTTTTCTGTATTAAAAATTGTCAGTTCTGAATGCTAGGTGAAGATTTTATACTACACTGTCCAGTGTCCATTGAGTTGGTGAGGCCATCCAGCCATTTCATCCTCTGTCATCCTCTTCTCCTCCTGCCCTCAATCTTTCCCAGCATCTGGGTCTTTTCAAATGAGTCAGCTCTTTGCATGAGGTGGCCAAAGTATTGGAGTTTCAGCTTTAACATCAGTCCTTCCAATGAACACGCAGGACTGATCCTTTAGGATGGGTTGGGTGTATCTCCTTCCAGTTCAAGAACTCTCAAGAGTCTTCTCCAACACCACAGTTCAAAAGCATCAATTCTTCTGTGCTCAGCTTTCTTTATAGTCCAACTCTCACATTTATATATGACTGCTGGAAAACCATAGCCTTGACTAGATAGATCTTTGTTGACAAACTGATGTCTCTGCTTTTTAATATGCTGTCTAGGTTGGTCACAACTTTCCTTCCAAGGAGTAAGCTTCTTTTAATTTCATGGCTGCAGTCACCATCTTCAGTGATTTTGGAGCCCAGAAAAACAAAGTCAGCCACTGTTTCCCCATCTATTTCCCAAGAAGTGATGAGATCAGATGCCATGATCTTCTGAATGTTGAGCTTTAAGCCAACTTTTTCACTCTCCTCTTTCATCAAGAAACCCTTTAGTTCTTCACTTTCTGCCATAAGGGTGGTGTCATCTACATACCTGAGGTTATTGATATTTCTCCTGGCAATCTTGATTCCAGCTTGTGATTCATCTAGCCCAGCGTTTCTCATGATGTACTCTGCATATAAATAAAATAAGCAGGGTGACAATATACAGCCTTGACGTGCTCCTTTTCCTATTTACAACCAGTCTGTTGTTCCATGTCCAGTTCTAACTGTTGCTTCCTAACTCAGGAATACAGCAAAATCTAGCTAAAGTATCTAACTCACTCTATGTATGCCTTGAAAATTGTGCTGCTGAATCAATTCAACTTTTATTTTGAAGTTACTGCATTATGATTTATACAGGAAAAGATAAATTTATGCTAGAAATTTTAAACAAAGGGAATTTTATAGAGCAAAATGGCCTTATAGGAACTGAATTTAGATAGCAAATGGGAAACTGGGATAAGCCAGAAACAATAAGCAATGAAAAGAGATATGAAGAAGTGATGGTTTAGCAGAAACCAGGGATCCTAGATGGGGCCCCATACATGGTGTGGATCCTCACATCTCTGAAGAGGAGATCCTCCTGGCTGGTCTTCATGTCCACAGTGAAAAGTGATGAGGCTGAGGCTGGGACTGGCAAAGGAAGCTGGAGATCACAGCCAATTCTCTCTTCTGGAGTGATGTCGACTTAAGGAGCAGGGAATGCGGGAATAGAGACCCAGATGTAAAAAACTAACATGTGGACACAGTGGGCAAAGGAGAGGGTGGAAGAAATTGAGAGCATGACACTGACATCTATACTCTACCTTGTCTAAAACAGATAGCTTGTGGGAAGCTGCTGCATAGCACAGAGAGCTCAGCCCTGTTCTGTGTGATCACCTAAGAGGGTGGAAAGCGGGGATGGGAGGGAAGTCAAAGAAGGAGGAAGTATATGTATATGTATAGATGATTCACTTCACTGTACAACGGAAACTAACATAACATTATAAAGAAATCATATTCCAATATGAAAGGGAAAATAAATAAAAAACAAACAAAAAACAGGAAGCAGGTTCTTATTCACCTGTCCCTTTGTTTCTTTCTGGGCCTCCTATTGTGACTATCATGGGTGTGTGGACTGAGAAATATTGTTTGTAAAGTTGGAGTCTCAATATCTCAGCGAAGAGTATAAGGGATAAGTTTAAAAGTGAAAGACCACGAATAGCTGACCAGAAAAATTGCCAACTAGCACGTAATTTTTAGGGGATTTTAATCCTTTATTTTATATGGAATGTCTACAGAGGCCTCTCGATTTCTTTGAAAAACTGATTAACTTCCAAGTTCATGTCACTAATGGGAAGCACAACTGAATACTAATATAAATTGATGTTTTCTCAGGAATGATCTTTTTTCATAATTATTAATATAGAATGAATACTTTCGCATGGAGGAATGACTCCGTTCCATTTATTTACATTAGAAACCAAATTTAATTGAATGTGCCAATTTACTTTGAAATATATCCTTTGACATTTCTGTATACATTCCACCTCTATCTTCAGTAAAACATGTAGCTTTTCTCATTTCACCTTCTTCACAAGAAGTAGGGATTGAAGAATGCATAATAAAGGTTATAAATGAAAAATTTCCTCTTGTGTAGTTTGTTCTCAAAATTTTGTTTCGGGTTATGTGTGATTGATCTTTTGATATTTTAAAATCTAGCATGAAGAATAGTCTTATGAATGCCTTTTATTCATGAAAAGAAAAAAAGAAAAAGGAAACTCAAGTTTTTTACCTGTCCGGAAAACAAATTATGCTTAACCTTCAGGCACACTCTGCAAATCTCAACACATCCACTTAAAAATTATTTTTAGCAATAATACTTTCAATTTGGGGTGAAGTTCCTTCAATTCAGTGCAAAACTCACTACAGTAAATGAATACACATGTAAATCAAACTAATTTTCTTTGTAACTTTTTTTCCAAACTTTTCCGCATTTTAAAGCTTTTTTCTGAGAAGCTGAAATATTAAAAACTCTTTGTCTACAATTTTCAATCTATTTCTATCCTTTTCATTGATGTGACTTGGAATCTGGAACAGAGATCGTTGCTTGTAGGTATCATCTAACACTAATTTATACTTAAAATGTTATTGCATTTTTATTGAAGTATGTTTGATTTACAGTTTATATTATATTTATATTAGTTTCAGGTGTAAAGCATAGTGAGTCAGTAGTTTTACAGTTTATACTACATTAAAAGTTATTATAAAGTAATAGCTTTATTACTTTATATACTGTGTTATATAATATATCATTGTTGCTTATCTATTTTATACAAAATAAGTTGTATCTCTTTGTACTCTTAAAGTCCCCCTTCCCCATTGTCTCTCTCCACTAGTAACCATCAGATTATTTTCTCTGTCTGTGAATCTGTTTCTATTTTGCTATATACCTTCATTTGTATTATTTTTTTAGATTACACATGATGGTGACATCACACACTATTTATCTTTCTCTGACATTTCACTAGGCATAATACCCTCTAGGTCCATCACATTTCTGCAAATGTCCATACTACCCAAATCAATCTACAGATTTAATGCAATCCTTGTCAAAATATCCATGACATTTTCCATAGAACTAAAATAAATATGATTGCATTTGAACATTTGCTGGAGCTCTGTATCATAGACTGAATATTTGTGTTCCCCCAAATCCATATGTTGAAACCCACATTACAGGAGTAGTTGTATCTGGAGATGGGGCCTCAGTGTTGTTGTTATTGTTCAGTCACTAAGTCGTATCTGACTCCTTGTGACCCCATGGACTGCAGCATCCCAAGCTCCGTTATCTTCCACTATCTCTTGGAGCTTGCTCAAATCCGTGTCCGTTGAGTTGGTGATAGTGTCTAACCATCTCAACCTCTGCCATCTCCTTCTCCTCCTGCCTTCAGTCTTTCCCAGCATTAAGGTCTTTTCCAATGAGTCACTTCTTTACAATAGGTGGCCTTGAAGTAATTAAGTTTCGTTGAAGACCCAAAGATGGGGCCCTGAAAGAGTAGGATCAGTGTGCTTATAAGAAGAGATATCAGTGAGCTTGCTCTCTCTCCAAATATAATACAGAGGAAAGGCTATGTGGGTTTATAGCAGAAAGGTGGCTATCTGCAAGTCAGGAAGAGAGCTTTCATCAGAAATAGAAGGAGTATACTTTGTGTACTTCTAGCTTTCAGAACTTGGAGAAAACTAAAGTATGTTATTTAAGCCACTTAATTTTAATATTTTACGATGGCAGCCCAAATTGACTAGCAAACTATGGAACACAAAACAGGGACATTTCATATATACAGCACTACACTGCACCTTGTAAGCTATCCAAACCTTTATACTTTATGAAGGAAAAAGCTAGAACCATACACTCATCTATGTGAATTCTTCTATGAAATGAAGTTCATCACCCTGTATAATATTTGATGGTGTTTAACACACAATAGCATATATTGAGAGAGGTAGGCAGATAAAATGCTCATTGTGGTCATTATCTGTGGTCTGTCTTCACCTTCATGTCAAGACATTAAAAAACATCAAAATAAAAACAACCTCCCCCTTAAAAAAAAAAGTTCATTGTGTGATCTTAGATCAACAATAATGTGAGAAAGAAGTAACATGTTTTCAAAAACTATATTTTAGTTGATTCTTAAAATTGAGATTTTTATTTTGTTACACTGAATTTTGGTATATCATTAAGTGTATCTGATAAAGCATATCCAACACATAAAAAATAAGTACATATTTAATATTAAAATGTAAATGACCTCCTAAAAATCAACAGGTAAAAGAAAAAATGCAAATAAAGTATTGAGGAGTACATAATTCCTAAAATGAAAATGCAAATGGAAAATGAACATACAAAAACATTTCAAATTTTATTAAAATTAATAAAAAGCAATCTAAAAATATTATTTATTCATCCATTGCTTCAACAAAAGATAAATGATGCATAATGCCAACTGAGGTGTGACAAATGGACATTCACTTATTTATGATAAAAATGTAAACTAAAACATTATTGTAAAGCAATCAAGTAGTGGTTATATGACTTACAATGTGTTTATAATTGACCAAGACTTTTATTTCTAGAAACATATTTTTTGAAATAACTGAATATTTTAAAAATATAATGCAAAATTATTAATTTTACATGCATTGAAAATTGAATGACTTAAATGGTTATCAAAGGAATAGTAGTAGCTATGGTTCCATAGCTTGAATAGTAGCAGTTTTTATAGCTTTCCATAAAATGGAAAAATACTTAGATACTAAAAAGTTTAAACTGTATTTATTTATATATATACTATTTTAGAAAGATCATTAGATATATTTTCAATAAAAAATACAAAATTATATGTATTGTATGACATCATTTATATGGTTACCTATTTATGTGTTTATAAACCAAATAAATGCATTCAAAGA
Organism: Antilocapra americana; assembly: GCA_007570785.1. NCBI lineage: Eukaryota > Metazoa > Chordata > Mammalia > Artiodactyla > Antilocapridae > Antilocapra > Antilocapra americana. The sequence continues at coordinate 36,162,538 of ML661338.1, read as the reverse complement.
CATATAAAATCATTTTGATATTTAATGGTATTTAGAACAGAGTTTCTTCACTAAAATTTGGTCTCCTAGTATTTTTAAAATTAACTAAGTTAATAAATAAATTATACAGAATTTAATAAACATTAATTGAGAATGTCACAATTTCATCTTAAATTTCACAAAACGGAAATCAAGATTACATATGGTATTTAAATTCACTGCAGCTGCTCAGTCATGTCTGACTCTTTGTGACCCCATGAACTGCAGAATGCCAGGTATCCCTGTCCATCACAAACTCCAAGAGTTTAACAAAACTCATGTCCGTTGAGTTGGTGATGCCATCCAAACATTTCATCCTCTGTCGTCTCTTTCTCCTCCTGCCTTCAGTATTTCTCAGCATTAGAGTCTTTTCACATGCGTCAGCACTTTGCATCAGGTGGCCAAAGTATTGGAGTTTCAGTTTTAGCATCAGTCCTTCCAATGACCAATCTCCTTTAGGAAAGATTGGCTGGATCTCCTTGCAGTCCAAGGGACTCTCAAGAGTTTTCTCCAACACCACAGTTCAAAAGCATCAATTCTTCGGTGCTCAGCTTTCTTTATAGTCCAACTCTCACTTCCATACATGACTACTGGAAAAGCCATAGCCTTGACTAGATGGACCTTTGTTGGCAAAGTAATGCCTCTGCTTTTTAATATGCTGTCTAGGTTGGTAATAACTTTCCTTCCAAGGAACAAGCATCTTTTAATTTCTAGGCTGCAGTCACCAGCTCCAGTGATTTTGGAGCTCCAAAAAATAAAGTCAGTCACTGTTTCCACTGTTTTCCCATCTGTTTGCCATGAAGTCATGGGACTGGATACCATGAACTTAATTTTCTGAATGTTGTGCTTTAAGCCAACTTCACAATTTCACTTTCATCAAGAGGCTCTTTAGTTCCTTGCTTTCTGCCATAAGGGTGGTGCCGTCTGCATATCTGAGGTTATTGATATTTTCTCTCTGAAATTTGGATTCCAACTTGTGCTTCCTCTAGTCCAGCATTTCTCATGATGTACTCTGCATATAAGTTAAATAATCAGGGTGACAATATACAGCCTTGACATACTCCTTTTCCTATTTGGAACCAGTCTGTTGTTCCATGTTCACTTCTAACTGTTGTTTCATGAGAAATACAGATTTCTCAAAAGACAGGTCAGGTGGTCTGGTATTCCCATATCTTTCAGAATTTTCCACAGTTTATTGTGATCCATTCAGTCAAAGGCTTTGGCATAGTCAATAAAGCAGAGATAGATGATTTTCTGGAACTGTCTTGTTTTTCGATGATCCAGATGATGTTGGCAATTTGATCTCTGGTTCCTCTGCCTTCTCTAAAACCAGCTTGAACATTTGGAATTTCATGGTTCATGTAATGCTGAAGCCTGGCTTGGAGAATTTTGAGCATCACTTTACTAGCATGTGAGATGAGTGCAATTGTACAGAATTTTGAGTATTCTTTGACATTGCCTTTCTTTGGGATTGGAGTGAAAACTGACCTTTTCCAATCCCATGGCCACTGTTGAGATTTTAAAATTTGCTGGTATATTGAGTGCAGCATTTTCACAACATCATCTTTTAGGATTTGAAATAGCTCAACTGGAATTCCATCACCTCCTCTAGCTTTGTTCATAGTGATGCTTTCTAAGGCCCACTTGCCTTCACATACCAAGATGTCTGGCTCTAGGTGAGTGATCACACCATCATGATTATCTGAGTTGTGAATATCTTTTTTGTACAGTTCTTCTGTGTATTCTTGTCACCTCTTCTTATTATCTTCTGCTTCTATTAGGTCCGTACAATAGACCTATTAGACCTTCTATTCTGTCCTTTATTGAGCCCATCTTTGCATGAAATGTTCCCTTGGTATCTAATTTTCTTGAAAAGATATCTAGTCTTTCCCATTCTATTGTTTTCCTTTATTTCACTGAGGAAGGCTTTCTTATCTTTCCTTGCTATTCTTTGAAACTCTGTATTCAGATGGGTATATCTTTCTTTTTCTCCTTTGTCTTTCACTTCTCTTCTTTTCATAGCTATTTGTAAGGCCTCCTCAGACAGCTATTTTGCTTTTTTGCATTTCTTTTTCTTAGGGATGATCTTAGTCCCTGTCTCATGTACAATGTCATGAACCTCCATCCATAGTTCATCAGGCACTCTGTTTATCGGACCTAGTCCCTTAAATCTATTTCTCACTTCCACTGTCTATTCATAAGGGGGTTGATTTAGGTCATACCTGAATGGTCTAGTGGTTTTCCCTACTTTCTTCAATTTAAGTCTGAATTCGGCAATAAGGTGGTCATGATCTGTGCCAGTCAGCTCCCGACCTTGTTTTAGCTGACTGCATAGAGCTTCTCCATCTTTGGCTGCAAAGAATGTAATCAGTCTGATTTCAGTGTTGGTCATCTGATGATGTCCACATGTAGAGTCTTCTCTTGTGTCATTGAAAGAAAGTGTTTGCTATGACCAGTGCATTTTCTTGGCAAAACTCTATTAGCATTTGCACTGCTTCATTTTGTACTCCAAGGAAAATCCTCATAAATGACACCAAATTGTTGAGAAGCTGCCTCAGAGGACATTTTTATCTTTCATTCTCTAGTTAACAGGGAATGAAAATGACCATGGATGAGATTTGCACTGCCTGAAAGTCCCAGAGGGGGTTGAAATTTTATAATAAAAGCATGAGCTCCAGTAATTTTAAGTGAATTGTGGAAATAATTAACTTAATTCCTTGAATTATTATTAATAGAATATATTACATATATTATCAATGTATTAAATTATTAGTATATGCCATGCATGGAATTAGATTTTACCTTTGTTTTTTGTGTTGAATCCTTTTAGAGTTTTCCTGTGCAAAGTCTGATCATCAGACCAGGGACGCTGATATCACTTAAGAACTTTTAGTAAATGTTGACTCAGAGGCACACTTGTATTGTTCAGCAAGATCCCCATGTAATTCAGGTGACAATGTTTCAAAATATTATTTTAAAGGACTTGAAATGTTATAATGCTATATTAGGCACCAGTTCTACTAAAAATATCTACAGAAAACTGAGTTATCCCCTCTCACTCAGCAATTCTTATTTTGGGAGTTGAGGAAGGGGAAGGGCTTTAGGTGAAGGAATACAGAGAAAGAAGATTATGTAAAATTCTATTGAAAAATATCAGGTTAGCAAGATGAAAAGAAGTTTCACAATAACATAAACATTAAAATAAGCATATTAAAGAACACAATTTTCAAAAGACAAGTTACTGTCTTAGTCAAGATGAAATCACCAAATGGGAAGAAAATAAAATGTTACATAAGTAGCTTTTAAGTACTTATTGCAAACATTCATTTGTGTAACAAAATTGTAGAAACTTGATGGTACTACAACAGTAAGGGGAAAATGGGGACCAGAGAGTTGTGGTAACAAATTGAGAAAGAAAAGTACAACAACACAGAAATAATAAATTTATTCTAAATAGGGCAAAACAGAGCAGATGTGATTGAAAACAGAATCACTGACACACTGGAGGAAAGATGTATTAAAATTGTGTGAATACAGAGGAAAAAAATGCAAGATCAAAGCAATTAGATCAATCACAATAGATGTTCCAGCAGAATTACTGTCATCTGTGATGTAGAAAATCCAATAGAATTCACAAAAGTCATTCATCCAAAATGGATGAAATTTACCCAGAAATTAAGTTTTAAATATATCGGCAGAACAATAGAATACACAGTGTTCCAGAAACAATAGTTGCAAAAAAATTTGTCCCCGGAAATAATCAGCTAATGTCACTGAAACTGAAGAACTAAGTATTGTGTGGCCTGTAAAGAAGACAGAAAGTTTATGCATGATGAGGAAATTCAGAGAAGTCTCAGACTCACCCATGAAAAAGTGCAGTGGGAGAATATATTAGTACTGTAACTACAATACAATCATTATGCAAGAAGCTACAGAGTTCTGAAGCAATAAAAAGTGAAATACCCAATATCCAAACAGATCCAAATATATGGATGTTAAATCTACTCTAGACTCATATACCCAAGTACTGTATCATTCAAGCATGAAAATATGACTCACTTTTTATAGAAAATAAATTTAAAAAAAGGAAATAAAATCATCACTAAGTCTTTCTGTAAAAAGAAAATAAACAAGCAGAGAGACAAATGAACAGATTATCTTGGACAATTAAGCCAGTCAAGTAAGAGATGAAGGAAAGAATTGTGGAAATCCAAACCAAATAAATATAAACTTACTATCTGTGCTAATGAAACTTTAAGTAAAGTTTATAAAGTGTATATATAAAGCTAAATGAAACTCTATATATTTAACATAATATGAAAATACACATTATGTCCATTAATAATGAAGGTTTGGAGTATGAAAAAATGTCCAGGACTTTGTAGGATATGTTATTTCAAATTGAAACCCCTAAAGTTTCAATATTTTTGCAATGTTTTCTTAAATTTTGAGATACCTTAAATAATAAGAATATCTTTAGAAGAACAAATATTTATACAAATACCGTTTTAAACCTTTAATTTACTTTCTTTTTTTCCTTTGAAACTCAATTAAAATAAAATTTTATGTAAAGCATAATTTATAGCATGTTCCCTGTTTTAAATAAAATACCTCCCTTTTAAAATTCTTTTTGCTTTCTTGCTTTGACTCCTTTTCTCTCTCTTTCTGTTTTCTATAAGCATAGCAAATCATCAGGGATGCAATCTATTTAATGGTTAAAGTGCAATTTCTGGCTATTGTGTGCTTACATTTGTTTTGGGCATGTTTTCATGTTGCTTATATTTTAACAAAACAGTAATTATTAATAAAACAAAAAAGATCTAAAAAATGCATATCAAAATTTACATGTCTCTTTTTGGTTGGGAATATTGGACTGAATGCAGACAGAAAACAAAAAGCAAATGTAAATTAACACTCCATAATATGCATACTGTGCCATGCTGTGCTATGTTGTGCTCAGTCATGTCTGACTCCGTGAGTCCTATGGACTATATCCCTCTAGACTCTCCCACCCATGGTATTCTCCAGGAGAGAATACTGGAGTACATTGCCATTTCCTCCTCCAGGGGAATCTTCCTGACCCAGAGATTGAACCTGGGTCTCCTGCATTTCCTGAACTGGCAGGCTGATTATCTACCCTTGAGCCATCTGGGAAGCCCAATATTTATACTACTCTAACTGAATTATTACTAGCATTAAGTATCTTATTTAAAAAATAGAATGTTATTAATGACATAAAACATGTTTTTAATCCTTTTGTCTTATATATTCATGAAATTGTCTCATCACCTACAGAGACCATCAGGAAAATGCTTTGATTATACAAAGTTCAGATTTTTTTGTTGTGTTTTCAGTTCAATTCAGTCACTCAGTCATGTCTGACTCTTTGCAACCCCATGGACTGCAGCATTCCACACTTCCCTGACCATCATCGGATCCCAGAGCTTGCTCAAACTCATGTCCATCGCGTCAGTGATGCAATCCAACCATCTCATCCTCTGTCTCATCCCTTCTCCTTCTGTCTTCAATCTTTCCCAGCATCAGGGTCTTTTCCAGTCATTCAGTTCTTCACATCACGTGGCCAAAGTATTGGAGTTTCAGTTTCGGCATCAGTCGTTCCAATGAATATTCATGACTGATTTCCTTTACGATGGACGGGTTTAATTTCCCTGAAGTCCAAGGGACTCTCAAGAGTCTTCTTCAACATCACAGCTCAAAACCATCATTTCTTTGTCACTCAGCTTTCTTTATAGTCCAACTCTCACATTTATATATGACTACTGGAAAAACCATAGCTTTGACTAGATGGACCTTTCATGGCAAAGTGATGTCTCTGCTTTTTAATATGCTGTCTAAGTTGGTCATAGCTTTTCTTTCAAAAGCAAACATCTTTTAATTTCATGGCTGCAGTCAACATCTGCAGTGATTTTGAAGCCCTAAAAAATTGTTTCCATTTTTTCACTATCTATTTGCCAGGAAGTGAGGGGACCAGATGCCATGATCTTAGTTTTTTGAATGTTGAGTTTTAATACAGCTTTTTCACTCTCCACTTCCAATTTCATCAAGAGGCTCTTTAGCTCTTCTTTGCTTTCCGCCATTAGGGTGATGTCATCTGCATATCTGAGGTTATTGATATTTCTCCCGGCAATCTTGATTCCAGCTTGTGCTTCATCCAGTTCAACATTTCTCATGATGTACTCTGCATATAAGTTAAGTAAGCACGGTGAAAATATAAAGCCTTAATGTACTCCTTTCCCAATTGGGAACCAGTGGTTTTCTTTTTCAGTTCAGTTCAGTTCAGTCGCTCAGTCATGTCTGATTCTTTGTGACCCCATGAACTGCAGCATGCCAGAACTTCCTGTCTTTCATCAGCTCCCAGAGTTTGCTCTCTCATGTCCATTGAGTCAGAGATTTCATCCAAACATCTCATCCTCTATCATCTCATTCTCCTCCTGTCTTCAACCTTCAATCTTTCCCAGCATCAGGGTGTTTTCCAATCAGTCAGTTCTTCATATCAAATGGCCAAAGTGTTGAAGTTTCGGTTTCAGCATTAGTCTTTCCAATGAGTATTCAGGCCTGATTTCCTTTAGGATTGACTGGTTTGATCTACTGGCAGTCCAAGGGAATCTCAGGAATCTTCTCAAACACCATAGTTCAAAAGTATCATTCTTTACCACTCAGCTTGCTTTATAGTCCAACTCTCACATTCCTTAATGACTGCTGGAAAAGCTTTGACTAGATGGACCTTTGTTTGCAAAGTTATGGCTCTGCTTTTTAATAGAGTTTTTTTTTTTTTTCCTGGAACTCTTTTGCTTTTTCAATGATCCAATGGATGTTGTCAATTTGATATCTGATTCTCTGCCCTTTCTAAATCCAGCTTTAACATCTGGAAGTTCATGGTTCATGTACTGTTGAAGCCCTGCTTGGAGTATTTTGAGCATTACTTCGCAGGCGTGTGAGATGAGTGCAATTGTGTGGAAGTTTGAATATTCTTTGGCATTGCCTATCTTTGGGATAGGAATGAAACTGGCCTTTTCTAGTCCTGTGACCACTGCTGAGTTTTCCAAATTTGCTGGCATATTGAGTGTAGCACTTTCACAGCATCATCTTTTAGGAGTTGAAATAGTTCAACTGGAATTCCATCACCAACACTAGTTCATAATGATGCTTCCTAAGCCCCACCTGATTTCACATCCCAGGATATCTGGCTCTAGGTGGGTGATCCCACCATCATAGTTATCTAGGTCATGAAGATCCTTTTTGTATAGTTCTTCTGTGTATTCTTGCCACCTCTTCTTACTACCTTCTGATTCTGTTATGTCTCTACCATTTCTGTCCTTTATTGAGCCCATCTTTGCATGAAATGTTCCCTTGGTATTTCTGATTTTTGAAGAGATCTTTAGTCTTTCCTATTCTATAGTTTTCCTCTATTTTTTTTGCATTGATTGCTGAGGAAGGCTTTCTTACCTCTCCTTTCTATTCTTTGCAACTCTGCAACTCTGCATTTAGATGGGCATATCTTTCCTTTTCTCCTTTTCCTTTAGCTTGTCTTCTTTTCTCAGCTATTTGTAAGGCCTCATCAGACAACCATTTCTTCTTTTGGCATTTTTTTTTCTTGGTGATGGTCTTGATCAGTTCCTCCTGTACAATGTCATGAACCTCCGTCCATAATTCTTCAGGGACTCTGTCTATCAAATCTCATCCCTAGAATCTAATTGTCACTTCTACTGTATTACTGTAAGGGATTTGATTTATGTTATACCTGAATGGTTTAACGATTTTCCCCACTTTCTTCAATTTAAGTCTGAATTTGGCAATAAGGAGTTCATGATCTGAGACACAGTCAACTCCCAGTCTTGTTTTTACTGACTGTATAGAGTTTCTCCATTTTGGCCACAAAAAAATATAACCAATCTAATTTTGGTATTGACTATCTGGTGATGTCCATGCCTACAGCCTTCTCTTGTGTTGTTGGAAGAGGGAGTTTGCTATGACCAGTGCATTCTCTTGGCAAAACTCTGTTACCTTTGCCCTGCTTCATTTTGTACTCCAAGACCAAATTTGCCTGTTACACTAGGTATTTCTTGACTTCCTACTTTTGCATTCCAATCTCCTATACTGAAAAGAACATCTTTTGGGGGTGTTATTTCTAGAAGATCTTGCAGGTAATCGTAGAACTGTTCAACTTCAGATTCTTTAGCATTACTGTCTGGGGCATAGTCTTGGATTACTGTCATATTGATTGGTTTGCCTTGGAAACGAACAAACGAACTGATCAGGCCGAACAAATCAGTCCTGAATACTCATTGGAAAGACTAATGCTGAAACCGAAACTTCTGAAAACGAACATTCTTTCACTTTTGTGTTTGCATCCAAGTACTGCATTTCAGACTCTTTTCTTGACTACGAGGGCTACTCCATTTCTTCTAAAGGATTCTTCCCTATAGTAGTAGATATGATGCTCATCTGAGTTTAATTCGCCCATTCCAGTCCATTTTATTTCACTGATTCCTAAAATGTCAATGTTCACTCTTGCCTGTTTGGCTACTTCTAATTTTCCTTGCTCCTGTCAGCTGCCACCCCTGACATTGGCCACCACTCCTGACCTGGGCCATGGGATAGTTCCTCTCGGCCACTGCCCCTGACCTTGACCATAGGGTTGCTCCTGTTGGCCACCGCTCCTGACCTCGGCCATGAGGTTGCTCCGTGAATAGCCAGATGTTCAAGCTGGCTTTAGAAAAGGCAGAGGAACCAGAGGTCAAATTGCCAACATCTGCTGAATCACTGAAAAACCAAGAGAGTTCCAGAAAAACATCTATTTCTGCTTTATTGACGACACCAAAGCCTCTGACTGAGTGGATCACAATAAACTGTGGAAAATTCTGAAATGGATGGGAATACCAGACCATCTGACCTGTCTCTTGAGAAACCTGTATGAAGGTCAAGAAGCAACAGTTAGAACAGGACATGGAATAATAGACTGGTTCCAAAGAGTAAAAGGAGTACATCAAGGCTGCATATTGTCACCCTGATTATTTAACTTATATGCAGAGTACATCATGCGAAATGCTGGGCTGGAAGAAGCACAAGCTGAGATCAAGATTGCCAGGAGAAATATCAATAAACTCAGATATGCTGATGACACCACCCTTATAGCAGAGAGTGAAGAGGAACTAAAAAGCCTCTTGATGAAAGTGAAAGAGGTGAGTGAAAAAATTGGCTTAAAGCTCAACATTCAGAAAACTAAAATCATGGCATCTGGTCCCATCACTTCATGTGAAATAGATGGGAAAACAGTGGAAACAGTGGCTGACTTTATTTTGGGGGCTCCAAAATCACTGCAAATGGTGACTTCAGCCATGAAATTAAAAGATGCTTTCTCCTTGGAAGGAAAGTTATGACCAACTGAGATACCATATTGAAAAGCAGAGACATTACTTTGCCAACAAAGGTTCATCTAGTCAAGGCTATGGTTTTTCCAGTAGTCATGTATAGATGTGAGAGTTGGACTATAAAGAAAGCTGAATGCTGAAGAATTGATGCTTTTGAACTGTGGTGTTGGAGAAGGCTCTTGAAAGTCCCTTGGACTGCAAGGAGATCCAACTAATCCATTCTAAAGGAGATCAGTCCTGGCTGTTCACTGGAAGAACTGATGCTGAAGCTGAAACTCTGATGTTAATTTTTCACCATTGGGCAATGATATCGAAGTCCTTTCTCAAGTAGATGGCTACTGGGGCTAGATTAGCTAATTTCAAATTTATTTACACTATGTTAAAGATATAATTGTTAGTATTATTATTACTTTTTTAATTTATTTTTTAATGTGTAACAAACCACTCAAACTTAATAAACCAGCTCTTCCATTTTGGGCTTGATCTTGTTTTGTGGAATGGTAAACACACAAAGAAGACTGAAATTAATAAGAACAGGACCTGGTATAGTGCCTCCTTCAGGCAAATGGTATAGAAAATTAAAATCAGCCAGCATACGGCATACACTTTTTCTTTCAGTGGCTAAGCAAAAATGGGGGCTCAGTGGTACATGGGGCTATACTGACATTTCCACAGTAAGAGTAAAGTCTGTTGAGAAGTCTTAAGGGGAGAAAAAAAGAAGCTCCACTATCTAAAGAATATGTCACATAGAATAAAGCAATAAATTTACATAACAACAGCATAAGAACAAAAATCCTGTGAATTAAACCAAGAACTATTTTATTATAATTTATAGATGCAATGCTTTAGTTTATTTCAACCAGTTTAACATTAGTTGCAAGTCATTTTTTGTCACATTATATATTGAAGATAAATGTTTTCCTTGAAATGGATGCTCTTATTCCTTCAATTTGTGCATATTAAAAATAATAGTTAAATGACTTTTCCCTTTTTTTTTATGGGAGAACATCATAATGAGTGGATGAAAAGTGGAAGGCATAGACATTTACATGCAAGAGATATTTTGTGAAAGTCTGTGTTTCCTTAAGAGGAAATAATTTTAAAGCAAACAAACCGCCTTGTTGTTTTGATTTAAAACATTCCATTTAGAGTCATTACATTGGAAAAGAAGAAATTTCCAAGGGCATTAATTAAACATTAGAGAATATTAAGTTCAAGATAAAATAAGTTACATGTTGCAGCAAATATGGACAACTGTTAGAAATATAGCTCTATACTACTTGAAAAAAAGTTAATTTATCAGTATACTCTAGTCTTACTGGAAATTAATGGATTGAAAAGGTTATCTCTTCTCTACTCAAATGAACTCATCATGAAATAATAGCCAATATGACATCCATTAATAAGCCATGTACTAATACATGAACTGTCTTCAGACTATCATGACTCATAGCTGCTTGAAGGCAGATATTTGCACTAAAAAGTATAACACGGATTCAGAATCAACTAAACACATTTTACCATGAGCTGCATATTTTGAGTAAGGCTTTGGTTGTATATTTTTTAATGAGGTTCTATGCTTTACACTTGTATATTTGTAATGATTTTATTTATATACAATATTGGAAGGCTCATTTTATTTCATTTCATGTGAAGAGACATGCTCAAAGTGTTTATCAGGTGGCTTTACACAGTCAGGACATCCTTTTACCAACTTAATCCCTCAGTTGGTAAAGAACCCTCCTGCAATGAAGGAGACCCCAGTTGGATTCCTGGGTCAGGAACATCTGCTGGAGAAGGTTTAGGCTATTCACACCAGTATTCTTGAGTTTCCCTTGTGGCTCAGCTGGTAAAGAACCCACCCGCACTTTGGGAGACTTGGGTTCGATGCCTGGGTTATGAAGATCTCCTGGAGAAGGGAATAGCAACCCTTTCCAGTATTATGGCCTGGAGAATCCCATGGTCTGTATAGTCCATGGAGTCACAGAGTCGGATAATACTGAGAAACTTTCACTTTTTACACAATCAAGTTTTAGTAAATTATCATTTCACTAAAGTTGTAACTTTAGCACATAAAAGGGTAACATTAACTGAGAGACTGGTAGTTGAGGCACCAGATGGGTTACATTTTGAAACTATCTTCCATTTGCTTGTTTTGGCACATATAGAATATAGGCTGTCTTCATACTTCTTATTTTCTGCTAATACGTTTCTGGCAATGTGCTGAATTGCATTTTTCTGGTTTTAAAAAAGACATGCATTGAAAAATATTATATAACGTACTGAATACTTACACATTTCAAAAGACTCAAAAGTAAAAATAATACACTTTTCAGATTTGAATGCTACTGAGCTGTTAGAAAACTACTTGCTTTAAAACTTATTATTCACTACAATGGATTTAAGGCATTTTGAAATATCACATTAATTTTTATAACCTATTATATTGTCTAGAAACTCACAAATCTTTATACAATGGAATGAATTTTTTTTAAATAAAGTGACTTTCAGCAGCTAGAACATTCATAAAATGTTTATACTGAAATTGAGGATAGTAACATAGGTTTGGGGTAATTCTAAAAATGTATATACCAAATTAGAAAAAGGCCTTTGATTAATAAATGGTCACAATTTTGACATTAATTTGATTAAAAGGATTTGCTTTATATAATATGGTGTCACAGTCTCTAGCTTTTCAAAATCTGGGGAAGATAAGGCAAATTTAACTATAACAGATAGTTCAGAGCAAGAAATCTTGTATTTCACCAAGTCATTAAGTGAAGCACAGAAACATCATCATATGTAATGTAGAAATGCAGAGTAAAGTAAACTAAAAAATAATAGTAAATTTCAATAACTGGTCCAATATTTCTTGGATACTTTATTTTATTCAAGTGTATTAAATTTTTCTTAGATGGATTTGCATATGATGTGCTCCAAAATAATTTGATAATGTAGATTTTTATATTTTACTTCCTTTAGGAAAAGAGATTCATTGAACACAGTCTTAAAATTATTTAAGCCATTTAAAAGTTCAAAACCAAAGCTATCAATATTGAGGCCTTCTGATCTGAGATGGGTAAAATCTTTAAATTGTATTTATCTCTTCATTTTATCCTTATGTTTAGTTTCCTTATAATGCCAACCATTTTATTCATTTTTAATATCAAAGACAAAATCTGATCTTTAATATCCTCTTCAAAAATTAACTCTTCAAAAACATACAGCAGGTATAGTGCTAAATAAATGAAATTCCTAAAAACACTGAAGTGATTATTAAGACTGCTACTTTTAAAAAAAGTAAATATCTTCAAATTTCAACAACTTTATAGTTCTTGAAAAATTTGGTCAACTTTTAAAAAAAGTTTCTTCAATTTCTATCCCAATAATAATGAATTAAACATTAACATGCCTAGATCATGCCATAATAATAAGTGGAACTTTTCTCACCGAAGGTTATCTTTTACAGTTATTTTTTTTTAATATTACTGAGTACTTCTTATATTTACCTTTTTATCTACTGTTATCTGTGTGTATTCTTCTCACAGTTTTGATTACACTGCACACCTTTACTTACTGATTTCAAATTTGAGTGTTAATTTTTTTTTTTTTATCTTACATTGGGAACTGGTTTTATTTTAGTTCCTGGGTATAATTCAAAAATTTATATTTATTTCAGTAAAGCCAATGTGGTTTAGGTTACTACAAAAAGTAAATTCAAATCAAGTCAGTATTGTTGACTGAGTGATAAATAGTACTTTTGTTAACTACTGATATATAGATATTGATTCATACATAATTTTAGGATAATAGATATCAGGGTATTTAATATATCCATAAATTGTGCATCATATGGATACATTCATTAATTATACCTTTTTATTATGATTCTGATTCTGGAGGTCAGTATCCAGATTATTGAATAAGATTTAGGGAATATAATGTCATTTTATCAATAAAAAAGTGGATGCTTCTAAAAGTGAAATCATGAGGAAACTAGTCTGCAGAGATTTTATGTTAAGATAAGGCCTCATTTAATGTATCTCTGCTCTACTCTCATATGCTAGGAGATATCCACGAAAATCCATGAGAAATCTGTATGCAGGTCAAGAAGAAATAGAATTGGACAGGGGACAACAGACTGGTTCCAAATAGGAAAAGGAGTGCATCAAGGCTCCTTTTTTTTCTGTCACCCAGCTTATTTAACTTATATGCAGAGTACATCGTGCAAAATGTGGGGCTGGATGAAACATAAGCTGGAATCAAGATTGCCGGCAGAAATATCAATACCCTCAGATATGCAAATGACACCAACCTTATGGCAGAAAGTGAAGAAGTAAAGAACCTCTTGATGAAAGTGAAAGAGGAGAGTGAAAAAGCTGCCTTAAAACTCAACATTCCTAAGAGTAAGATCATGGCATCCAGTCCCATCACTTCCTGGCAAATAGATAGGGAAAAAGTGGAAACAGTGACAGACTTTATTTTGGGGGGCTCCAAAATCACTGCAGATGGGAACTGCAGCCATAAAATTAAAAGATGCTTGCTCCTTGGAAGGAAAGCTATGATCAACTTAGACAACATGTTAAAAACCAGAGACATTACTTTGCCCACAAAGATCCATCTAGTCAAAGTTATGGTTTTTCCAGTAGGCATGTATGGATGTGTGAGTTGGACTATAAAGAAAGCTGAGTACTGAGGAATTGATGCTTTTGAACTGTGGTGTTGGAGAAGACTCTTGAGAGTCCCTTGGACTGCAAGGAGATCTGAGTCTATCCTGAAGGAAATCAGTCCTGAATACTCATTGGAAGAACTGATGCTAAAACTGAAACTCCAATACTTTGTTCACCTGATGCGAAGAACTGACTCACTAAAAAAGACCTTGATGCTGGGAAAGATTGAAGGCAGGAGGAGAAGGGGACGACCGAGGATGAGATGGCTGAATGGCATCACTGACTCAATGGACATGAATTTGAGCAAGCTCTGGGAGTTGGTGATGGATAGGGAAGCCTGGTGTGCTGCAGTCCATGGGGTCGCAAAGAGTCAGACATGGCTGAGTGACTGAACAGCAACATAAACTGTCATAGGTACAACTCTAACCTACAGCCTCTGCAACAACAAGCCAAGAAGTCTGAACCACACTCTTTGCCACAGTCCATAATGCTGCCAACTTCCAGGTTTTCTGTCCTCACTTATAAATTGGGTCGAACCAGAAAAAGTCAATTGTGGCATCCAACCAATCACTTAAGATGCCACACTTCTAATGAGCTGGTCTCCAGCTGCCCCCACCAACAACCTTCACACCGACTATGCCTATCAATATAAAGTTTCCCACTCTCTTGGCTGGCTTTGAATCTCTGCAAAACACAAATGATGATGGCTGACTCTGTCACTACAGAAAGTTGTGAATGAACAGCCTCTGGGTTTTTTCATGTTTGGATAGTGTTTATTTTCCTGGAGACTTCACTGAGGTACGGTGTGCATCAAGTATCATCATGGATCCCAGACACATGTAGTGTACATGTAGTTACACGTGTAGGTCTCCTATACATTACTGATGATGGCTTGATAAGTCTGCTCATAATACATGGGGAAGGAAGAAGACACATTTAAGAGAAACCATTAAGATGTTACCTAAAGAAAATAAATTAAATACAGCAATTATGATTTGATCATTATCACAAATCAGTATCAAATAGGGAATATAAAAGTAAAAACAAATTATAGGGACTTCCAGGAAAAGTTTAATATTTAAAGTGTTTATAAGCAGTGCTTAAATAAAAGTTGTAAAAATCTGAAAAGAGATTCATAGTCACCACTGTAATAGCTTGCATTTGAAGACATGAACTTAGCTAATGCCATTCAGATACTATAACTCAGAAAATGTGTGGATATAAAAATGCTAAAGGTCTGAGAGATGACCTGAGGATCAACCTATAAAACATGGATGGCAGAGAAGACTGCATTAGATAAATGGAGAAAGAAAATCCACGGAAAAAAAGCTGCGTTAGAATGGTGTCACCAAAGTCAGCAATACAGACAACTTTGGAAAAAAGAGAAGGTTGAACTTTGTCAAATGTCACAGACAGGATTAAGTAAGATAAGAATGAACAGGAGAGATCTCGGATGATATTAGTGAGCTTATATGCATCGGTGTGAGGGGAGAGAAAGCTGGAACACAATCAGTTGAGATTTACCAACAGCATGAGTGAGCAGCACCAGAAAATGGGACTTACTCTATAAACAGACAGGACAAAACTGTGAGCAGACTACACATTTCAAAAGAGAATTTAATTAATGTGACTTATGACATATCAATAAAGTGGTATCCTATATGGTATTTAAAATTCATGTTGGCCAAGAAAATTCACTAATGTGGGGTTATGTTGAAATATATTAACAAAAAAATAAGTTTAGTTAGATATATTTCTCATTTCAAAAGACAAAAATGTTAGGTTGGCCAAAAAGTTCATTCTCATTTTCATACTATCCTGAGGAAAAATCTGAATGAACTTTTGGGCAACCCAATGACTTTGTGAATCTGTCTATAAAAACGATATTAAGCAGCATTCTCTCTTTGCTGAGAAATGCTTTTTTATATTCAGAGAAAGAATGTTGTTTATTTTCAAAACTATGTTTAATGATCATATACAGATTTTTTAAATAGAAATAAAACTAACAAACATGGGATATTTAATGATGAGGGAGATAATTATAGCCTTTCTGCTATTTTTAATGGGGAAATATATTGCTATTGACATAAAATTTATATGTTAGTTTCCAATTTGATATGTTATGACAGCTGTGCAAATCTTGCAAAGCAGGGTGTAAAATATTTCTGCTGTCCAAGAAATTTCTGTTTGTTGCTGTTTAGTGCATTCCTCATTTCGACCAGCAATATTAACATCATAGATCAATTTTGTCTATTTTTTTTTACTTCATATAAATGGAATCAGATTATGTACTTTTTTGTCTTCCTTATATAGCTCAGCATGTTTTCGAGATTCATTTATGCTATTATGTGTACATGGAGTTCATTTTTTAATTGATCAACAATATTCTGATATATGAAATACCAAATTTTGAATATCTTTTCTCCTAGTGATAGCTATTTGGTTGGTTTCTAATGTTTGGCTATTTGATAAAAGCTGTTGTGAATAGTTATATATTTTTTATAAAGAATAAAACATTTTTTAAAGTTGATATACAATTTTCCACTCCAGTCATTAGTGCGTGAGAATGTCAACTGAGCCCTGTTTTTGTCAACAATATCATGAATTGCTTTGCTTCTAGACATGTAGGGTTTTTAGTCTTTGTTTCATTGACAACGTAACAATGTTAGTAAAATTTCAGCTACTTACTGATCATTTCTCTGTCTTCTTTTGCAAAGGGTTTTTCATTATCTATGTTTAAGTAGATCTTTGCATATTTATTATGGATTTGTAGGAGATTTGAAAACAGTTTATATACGTGATAGCTCATTTCTGAGCTACATGAATTACAGATGACTCTTTCCACACCTGTTATTTGCCTTTTTTCTCCTAAATGCTGTCTTTTCATAAGCTGACAGATTTTATTTTTGCAAAGTCGAACCATCATTTTTAATGATTAAATTTTCCTATGTTAAAAAAAAATCTTATTTCACCCCAGGTTGTGAAGATAGTTTTCCCTGTGGAGGCTTTATGGTTCTACTTTATCGTTTTAAGCCTATAATCCATCTTGAATTAATACTTTTATTAAGCTTGGTAGATATCAAGATCTTTAATATTGTTTCCCTTATGACTATACAGCTCTTCCAAATCATTTGTTTAAAAGAGATCTTTCAAGCAAATCTATATTTCGTCTTTCAATTCTCTTCATTTAACAATTTCCTTTTTCTATCAGTACCAGTCTCTAAATTAATATATCTTCCTTGTAAATCTTCAGATCAGGTAAACTAAGTCCTCCAAATGTGTTCCTTGCACATTTCTTTGATTATTTTGGGTATTTTAGGTCCTTTGCTTTTCAATCAAGTTTCAAAAAAAAAAGTTGCTTGGGGGATGAAGAGTGAAGAACTTTTAAGATTTTAATTGGGAATGTGCAAAATTATTAAATAAATATGAAGAGATTTGAAACCTTAATAACACTGAATTTTTCAATGCATGAGCACTCATCTCCCAACTAGTTTGGATCCTCTTTAAGATGTGCTAAGTGTTTTGTAGTTTTTTGGCAATTTTGATGTTTTTCCATGCAGATGTCTTACATACTCTGTGGTGGATTTCTTGCTGGTTATGGTTCTTTTTGATGATATTTCAAAATAAAATTATGTGTACTTACATATATAATTCATATATAAAATTATATGTTATGGATATAATGTCATATTACAATTGTTTGATATAGCATGTATATGTGTATATTATATGTATAGTGTAATGTGTATATTTGTGCTTTCCTAGAGGCTCAGTGGTAAGGAACTCGTTTGCCATGGAAGAGATGAGGCTTTGATTCCTGGGCCGAGAAGATCCAATGGAGAAAGAAACGGCAACATACTCCAGGATCCTTGTCTGGGAAATCTCATGGAAAGAGGAGCCTGATGGGCTATAGTTGATGAGGTCACAAAAGAGTTGGACATGACTTAGCAACTAAAGAACAACAACAACGTGCATATACAGTTTCAGGTCAGTGCAGTCATGTCTGACTCTTTGCGACCCCATGTACTGAAGCATGCCAGGCCTCCCTGTCCATCACCAACTCCCAGAGCTTGATCAGACACATGATTGTAGAATCGGTGATGACATCCAGCCATCTCATCCTCTGTCAGCCGCTTTTCCTCCTGCCTTAAATCTTGCCCAGCATCAGGGTCTTTTCCAATGAGCCAGTTTTTCCTACCAGATGGCCAAAATATTGCTGCTTCAGCTTCAGCAATAGTCCTTCCAATAAATATTCAGGAATGATTTCATTTAGGATTGATTAGTTTGATCTCCTTGTAGTCCAAGTTATTCTCAAAAGACTTCTCCAACACCACAGTTCAAAACCATCAATTCTTTGGCACTCAGCTTTCTTCACAGTCCAACTCTCACATCCCTACATTACTACTGGAAAAACCAGTAAAGTAGTCAGCTTTGACTAGATGAACCTTTGTCAGCAAAGGAATATCTCTACTTTTTAACATGCTGTCTAGGTTGGTCATAGCTTTTCTACCAAGGAGCAAGCTTTTCTTTTAATTTCATGGCTGCAGTCACCATCTGCAGTGATTTTGGAGCCCCAGAATTAAAGTCAGTCACTGTTTCCAGTGTTTCCCCATCTATTTGTCATGAAGTGATGGGGCCAGATGACATGATCTTAGTTTTTTGCAAGTTGATAGCTTTCTTATCTCTCTTTGCTGTTCTTTGGAACTTTGCATTCGGATGGGTGTATCTTTCCTTTTCTCCTTTGCTTTTAGCTTTCATTTTCTCAGCTATTTGCAAGACCACCTCAAACAACCATTTTGCCTTATTTGCCTTTCTTTTTCTTGGGAATGGTCTTGATCCTTGTCTCCTGTACAGTGTCACGAACCTCCATTCATAGTTCTTCAGGCATTCTATCAGATATAATCCCTTGAATCTATTTGTCACTTCCACTGTGTAATCACAAGGGATTTGATTTAGATCATACCTTAATGGTCTACTGGTTTTCCCTACTTTCTTCAATTTAGCAATAAGGAGTTCATGATCTGGGCCACAGTCAGCTTCCCATCTTGTTTTTGCTGACTTTATAGAGCTTTCCCATCATAAGCTGCAAACAATATAATCAGTCTAATTTCAGTGTTGATCATCTGGTGATGCCCATGTGTAGAATCATCTCTTGTGTTGCTGGAAGAAGATATTTGCTATGACCAGGATATCCTCTTGGCAAAACTCTGTTAACCTTTGCCCTGCTTCATTCTGTACTCTAAGGCCAAATTTTCCTGTTACTCCAGATATCTCTTGACTTCCTAATTTTGCATTGTTGTCCCATATGATAAAAAGGACATCTTTTTGGGTCTTAGTTCTAAAAGGTCTTATAGGTCATCATAGAACTGTTCAACTTCAGCTTCTTTGACATTAGTGTTTGGGACATAGACTTGGATTACTGTGATATTCAATTGTTTGCCTTGAAAATGAACAGAGATTATTCTGTCATTTTTGAGTTTGTAGCCAAGTATTGCGTTTCAGACTCTTTTGTTGACTATGAGAGCTAGTTCATTTCTTCTAAGGGATTCTTGCCCACAGTAGTAGATATAATAGTCATCTGAATGAAGTTTACACATTCTGATCCATTTTAGTTCACTGATTCCTAAAATGCCGATGTTCACTCTTGCCATCTCCTATGTGACCACTTCCAATTTACCTTGATTCATGGACCTAACATTTCAGTTTCCTCTGCAATATTGTTCCTACAGCATTGAACTTCACTTCTATCACCAGCTATGTCCACAACTGGACATTTTTTTCACTTTGGCTCCATCTCTTCATTCTTTCTGGAAATATTTCTCCACTCTTCTCCAGTAGCATACTGGGCACCTACACCAACCTGGGGAGTTCATCTATTAATGTCATATCTTTTTGCCTTTTCATACTATTCATGGAGTTTTCAAGGCAAGAATACTGAAGTGGTTTGCCATTCCCTTCTTCATTGGACCATGGTTTGTCAGAACTCTCCATGATCCATCCATTTTGTGTGGCCCTACATGGCATGACTCTGAGTTTCATTGAGTTAAATGAGGCTGTACTCTAAGTGATTTGTTGGGTTAATTTTCTTTGATTATAGTTTATATATGAGTTATTTTATGCTATATACAAGTATTTTCTGAAAGCTACACTTTGTCTGCAATGAGCAACATAAAATATAGTGCCCCAAGATCAGAACAGGTAAATAGGAAATAACAATAAAAAATAAAATATTGCTTAGAGAAAGTAGGAAAATACTTCAACCATCAAGGGACACTGAGAGTAAACAAAATGCCTACATATCTCTTTCAAATGGAATCCTGAATGTCCTAACTTTAGCTGAGTTTTGTTCCTAAGTTCCTGCAGGATGTAAGATATTTCACTGAATTTCTGTATTAACCTACAATGCAGGTTTTGGCCAGTAACCATGTCTGATAAACATGATCTGACACCCAGAGCTTAATCATGACAGCATTTGATTTATGGCAACTGTCTTTTCTACTTCATGAGCATCCATTTTGGTCAGACCAAGACAACTTAGCAGACTTGAGGGTCAGTAAAGTTTTCAATCTATTTTCTCTCTCTCTCTCTCTCACACACACACATTTCCCCCTCTCCTTTTATTATTCAAATTTGAAATATGTAAATAGTTATAGACAGTTATAAAGAAAGCTCCCTAATCCCACTGCTTTTCCAGTTGTAGAAACCTCCATTTTGGGCTTCCCAGGTGGCTCAGTGGTAAAGAATCTACCTGCCAATGCAGAGAATGAAAGAGGAGGGTTTGATCCCCGAATTTAGAATATCCCCTGGAAGAGGAAATGGCTCCAGTATTCTTTTCTAGAAAATTCCATGGACAGGGGAAACTAGCGGGCTATAGACCATGAGGTCAGACAGGACTAAGCATGCACACACACATATATACCCACATTCTCAATTATTTCTGCATCGTAAACAGTATATTTTGTTTCTTGTTGTCTTTAATTTCACTTCCTTGGTGAAACTTTTGTCTATGTATAAACAAAATTATAACTTACTTATTTATCATTGTGCATTTGTCAGATACATCTTGGTACTGGGTATTTAAAATAACCAAAAATATTGAAATAATAGTAGACACTGAGAATAAAACAATAAAATTCTTGGTGTCAAATAATGCAAAATACATAAAAATTTAATTAAATAAGATCATTCAGCATGACTCATCTGTTAATGAATATTTATGATGACAAAATATACAAATCACCTTGGTCAATATGTCCCTCTCTCTTAGCAGGAGATTTATGTGACATCTATGATGAGGATGGAGGACCTGGAGAAGGAGCCAAATCTTTTATCCCCATATTTATGCCAAAAGATATACATGAAAATTAAAACTTAAAATGGGCATGTAATCATATTGCTTTGAATATAGAAATATAAATTGGAAGAAATAGTTGAAAGTTGGCTTTCCCAATATAAGACAATTAAGACAGTGTAAAGGAATGGGAGGAGATTATCAGCAAAATCAACATTTTACATTATATAATGTTACATATAAGTGAAGGAATAAAAACTGTAAGACAGAAAAATGGTATAGATTTTTAAAATTTTCAAAGAAATGTCAAACTTTGACAAAATTATATTTTTATAGGTGGGCATGAAACAATAAGGTATGGCTAACAAAGTATCTGTTTTCTCACATATTCAGACATATTTTTATTTTGAAATGATAAGTGAGATTTGGGGCCATTTATAAAGCACTATATATAAAATAATTGTGAAAAACATCAGTTTACATTCCAATCCCAAATAAGGACAATGCCAGCGAATGTTCAAACTACCGCCAATGGCACTCATCTCACACGCTAGCAAAGTAATGCTCAGAGTTCTCCAAGCCAAACTTCAACAGTACATAAACTGTGAATTTCCAGATTTTCAAGCTGAATTTAGAAAAGGCAGAGGAAATAGAGATCATATCGCCAACATCTGTTGGATCATTGAAAAAGCAAGAGAATTCCAGAAAAACATCTACTTCTGTCTTATTGACTACATCAAAGCCTTTGATTGTGTGGATCACAACAAATTTTGGAAACTTCTTAAAGAGATGGGAATACCAGACCACCTTACCTGCCTCCTGAGAAATCGGTATGCAGGTCAAGAAGCAACAGTTAAAACCAGACATGGAACAATGGACTTGTTCCAAACTGGGAAAGGAGTATGTCAAGGCTACATATTGACACCTGCTTATTTAACTTATATACAGAGTACATCATGTGAAATGCCTGGCTGGATGAAGTGCAAGCTGGAATCAAGATTGCCAGGAGAAATATCAATAACCTCAGATATGCAGATCACAGCACCCTTATGGCAGGAATCGAAGAAGAACTAAAGAGCCTCTAGATGAAAGTAAAAGAGGAGAGTGAAAAAGCTGGCTTTAAATTCAACATTCATAAAACTAAGATCATGGCATCTGGCCCCATCACTTCATGGCAAATAGATGGGGAAACAGTGGAAACAGTGACAGACTTTAATTTGGGGGGCTCCAAAATCACTGCAGATGGTGACAGCAGCTGTGAAATTAAAAGATGCTTGCTCCTTGGAAGAAAAGCTATGACCAACCTAGACAGTATCCTAAAAAACAGAGATGTTACTATGCTGACAAAGATCCGTCTGGTCAAAGCTATGGTTTTTACAGTAGTCATGTGTGTGAGAGTTGGACTATAAAGAAAAGTGAGTTAATGCCAAATAATTGATGCTTTTGAACTGTGGTGTTGGAGAACTCTTGAGAGTCCCTCGGACTGCAAAGAGAGTCAGTACTAAAGGAAATCATTTCTGAATATTCATTGGAGGACTGATGCTGAAGCTGAAACTCCAATACTTTGGCCACCTGATGTGAAGAACTGACTCACTGGAAAAGACCCTGATTCTGGGAAAGATTGAAGGTGGGAGGAGAAGGGGATGACAGAGGATGATATGATTGGATGGCATACCAACTCGGTGGACATGAGTTTCTGGGCATTGAAGATGGGCAGGGAGACCTCGCATGCTGCAGACAATGGGGTCCCAAAGAGTCAACATGATTGAGTAACTGGATTGAACTGAATTTATAAAACACCATATAAACAAAGAATTGTGTTGTTGGAGAAGACTCTTGAGAGTCTGTTGGACTGCAAGGATATCAAACCAGTCAATCTTAAAGGAAATTAACCTTAAACATTCATTGGAAGGACTGATGCTTAGCTGAAGCTCCAATATTTTGGCTACCTGATGCAAGGAACAGATTCATTGGAAAAGATCCTGATGCTAGGAAAGATTAAAAGCAGAAAAGAAAGGGCAGCAAAGGATAAGATGATTAGACAGCATCATTGACTCAATGGACATGAGTTTGTGAAAACTCTGGGAGATAGTGCAGGGCAGGGGAACTTAATGTGCTACATTCCATGGGAGTCCCAAAAGTCGGCCACCACTTAGTGACTGAAAAACAGCAAATAAATCCCCATGGTCTATTATGGGGACCACTTCTGTTTTTGTCCCTTGTGGCTCAGATGGTAAAGTGTCTGCCTACAATGCGGGAGATCCGGGTTCGATTCCTGGGTCAGGCAGATCTTCTGGGGAAGGAAATGGCAACCCACTCCAGTTTTCTTGCCTGGAAAAGCCCATGGAAGGAGGAGCCTGGTGGGCTGCAGTCCATGGGGTCGCAAAAAGTTGAACATGACTGAAAGACTTCACTTCACTTCACTTCTGTTTTTGAATATCTGATTGTTTTCTTTCTGTACTTGCTCCTGTACTCCAGGCTGCTATGCCTCATAAGCTACCTGTTCTAGATTTATGATACATAATCTAGGGAGTGGAAATATATCTTGATGACATTTTTTTAGAAAGGCATTCATCTTTCCTCTTGAAAGTGCCATTATCAAGTTCACAGGGTTTTGAATGACTTTGACCTAAATCAGTGATATATTTACAAGAATTTAAAGTCCTTATCTCTCTGAGTGTTCCCAATAGTGAGAGGGTCATTTCAGGACTATTGCTGATTCTTTCCCTTTTCAAGCCAATGCCTGAACAGAGTGACTATTTCTTTATCTCATATATCTCATACATCTTTTTACAATTTGTCTTTCAATATTTTATGCAATAAATCATTAAAACCTTGGCAACAATCAAATCTGATAGAAAATATGCTAATCATAAACACATCCCTATGTTAATATTTTGATATAGTCTTAGTCCAATTTTTTTCTTTTTCTCTCAGTATCAATTGTTATTTGACACATTTTATATGCATTAATATAGGCATTTAATTATCTAATTTTTTGCAACTAAGTATACCTTCCTTTCTGTCCAATTTTGTATCTGGTGGTATCAAAACATGTGAAGAGTTTCAAATAGATCTTATTATTTTGTCATCTGCTTTATTCTTATATCTGTAAACCTACAGAATCTTTGTTACATTTATTGTTTAGTCACTAAGTCATGTCAGACTTTTGAGACCCCATGGACTGCAGCCCACTAATGTCCTCTGTTAATGGGATTTCCCAGGCAAGAATACTAGATTGAGTTGCCATTTCTTTCTCCAGGTGATCTTCCCAACTCAGAGACTGAACTCATGTCTCCTGCATTGGCAAGTAAGTTCTTTACCACTGAGCCACCAGGGAAGTCCTCATCTTTGTTTCACTATATGATGGCACTAGAAGGATCTACAATTATAGGAGCAATGTTTGATTGTTTTCCTCTACTCTTTTGGTTTTAACAGAGCTTCTAATAATAGCCATCAAAAAAGTATGTTTGCTCACCATTCTTTCATTTGATAGTCCATGTTTATCCACTTAGCACCTTCTCCAAGATATAAATCTGTTTCCTCCAATCATGCTACTAATGCGTTCTTTTTTAAATTGCTTCAAGATTTTCACCTCTTCACACCAAATATTTAGAGAGAGCTCGACACATATCAAACTATTGCTGTTTCATCCCATTATCTCCTTTTTTCCTCTACTGAATCCTGTTTAAGACACTATGATTCATAGTTCAGAAAAACAATTCTGTTGCTGCCAACTACTAGTTCAAAAGCTTGAACTGCAAAGATAGATTGCATGAATCATAGACGGTACCCAACCCCCAAATTCACTGATATAAAAGATGGTGCAGCATTCAAAATACAGACAAAATATTGTTTTCCGTGAGAAGTGGGAAGCCTATGAGACCTGCCAAATTTGTCTCTTTTTGTTTTGTTTTGTTTTTTCCTTTGCTTTAGGATGAATTTTTGCTTTAGAATCACAGTAATGCATTGGTCACAAAGAGAGACTTTTTAATGTTGAAACATCTGTGTTTTATATTCCTTAAATCATATAGGCTCTCTGAGTATCCCTCCTTCTCTATCCAGCCATATCCTATGAACCCATAAATGTTATGTTGTTTGTTTACAATATGAAGATATCAGTTATATCAAGATAAAGTACTTTTGTAGACAGAGTACTTTCCACTATTTAATACCGTTAACGTGTTTGCAGGCAGGTCTGGTTCAAATCATTAAAATATTGCTCCAAGGTCTTTCTTCCTGTCTTCACTAGCAGGAGGCAATAGGTTCAGAACTGCTGCTTTATATACTTTACTCCTTACTGGCCTGTTATTTTTCTTAGTGCAATGGTATTTGAAAATATTTTTAAATACTCAGAACACTGATACAAAGTTAGTCTAGTTCTTGGTCTGTCTCTCATTCATTAAATATCAAATATGGACTTTTGTTTAAGAGGAAATGCATACTCATGAAGATATGAACTCCGCAGTCGCATGCTCTGGATTTAAATTCTGACTCTGACACTGACTACTTACAGAAAATTTGGGCAATTTGTTAATTTCTCTTACTTTCTGTGTTAGTTGTTGCCATGTCTGACTCTTTGTGACCCCATGCACTGTAGCCTACAAAGATGCTTCTGTCCATGAAATACTCCAGGCAAGAATACTCAAGTGGGTTCCCATTCCCTTCTCCAGGGGATCCTCCTGACTCATGAATTGAACCTGGGTTCAATCGAACCCCATTGCAGGCAAATTCTTTATCGTCTGAGCCACCAGGGAAGCCCTTGTCTTACTTTAGTTCCCTCACTTATCTGTTGGGGTATTAGTGCCAACTAATGCATGAGGTTATACTTCCCTGGTGGCTCAGATGGTAAAAGCATCTGCCTACAATGCAGGAGACCTGGGTTCGACCCCTGGATCTGGAAGATCCCTTGGAGAAGGAAATGTCAACCCACTCCAGTATTCCTGCCTGGAGAATCACATGGATGGAGGAGCCTGGTGGGCTACAGTTGACGGGGTCCCAAAGAGTTGGACATGACTGAGGGATTTCACTTTCACTCTCACTTTCTAAATACATGAGGTCAGTGTGAATACTAACTGAAACAATGTAAATACAAGTTGTACCATTCATTTTCATTTCTATGAATGTCAGCTCTCACTAGTTGTTACACCTCAGTGATGTTCACCATCTTGTGTTCAAATTTAAATAATTGCACCCATTTCTTGTATGATATTCAAGCTCTTTATTTGCTCTCAGGTTTGAATTTTGGTTATCCTTATGATAAATCCTGGTCTATTTTTCATGTCTTTATTTCTTCAGAGAACCATAGGTTTATCCCTAAGTGTATATCATTTGGATCCAACCAAACCCTTGGATGACAACACCAAACCCAAGTCTTAGCCAAAATTAAAGCACTGAGTTTAATCATTGGATAAATATATTCTATACTAGAAAATGTTTTTACCCCTTAACAGTAGATTTACATTTCTCCTTACATTGCTAGGAGAAATAACAAGCATTCAGCTTTACATTTAGAAACCAAACTCCTTTCAAATTGCATATTCATTTTGGAAGATTGCCAATCTATATTGCAGAGGCACTAAATTAATTCATTTGGGTCCTGATTCAGCAGTGCTTGCTCAGGCAAAATTTCTGCCTGAAGTTCCATTGACTCTGAGGTCAATAAAGTCTTCGCATACATAAATCCTGATGAGTCAGGTTTTGAATAAGTATCTTGCAATTTCTCTCAGTCCAATTCCTGCTAGCAGATAGCCAAATGTATCTTGTGAAGGATTTCAATTGGCTTTTTGAAGACAAGCATCATTCCCTGAGCAAAACACTTGAAATTAAACAAAATAGACATACAGTTCTTTCAAAATACTTTTTTTCAATTATTAACTTATATCTATTATGTATTTATAAATAAATAACTATAAAAATTAATAAATTGTAAATAAAAAGAGGTGGCAGGAATACACAGAAGAACTATACAAAAATGATCTTAATGACCTGGATAACTACAATGATGTGATCACTCACCTAGAGCCAGACATACTGGAGTGTGAAAGCAAGTGAGTCTTAGGGAGCATCACTACAAACAAAGCTAGCGGAAGTGATGGAATTCCAGATGAGCTATTTGAAATCCTAAAAGATGATACTGAGAAAGTGCTGCACTCATTATGCCAGCAAATTTGGAAAACTCAGCAGTGGCCACAGGACTGGAAAAGATCAGTTTTCATTCCAATCTCAAAGAAGGGCAATGCCAAAGAATGTTCAAACTACTGCACAAAATTGTACTCATTTCACATTCTAGCAAAGAAATGTTCACAATCCTTCAAACTAGGCTTCAACAGTATGTGAACGAAGAACTTCCAGATGTACAAGCTGGGTTTAAAAAAGGCAGAGGAACAAGTGATCAAATTGCCAACATTTGTTGGATCATAGGTAAAGCTAGAGAATTCAAGAAAAACATCTACTTGTGCTTCATTGACTACACTAAAACCTTTGACTGTGTAGAATACAATAAACTGTGGATAATTCTTAGAAATGGGGATATCAAACTACCTTACCTGCTTTCTGAGAAACCTGTATGCAGGTCAAGAAACAACAGTGAAAATCAGATATAGAACAGACTTGTTTCAAATTGGGGAAAAAAGTATGACAAGCCTGTATATTGTCACCCTGCTTATTTAACTCATACCAGGCTGGATGAAGCACAAACTGGAAACAAGATTGCTGGGAGAAATATCATAAACTCAGATATGCATATGCTACTACTCTTATGGCAGAAAGTGAAGAGGAATTGAAGAGCCCCTTGATGAAAGTGAGACATTACTTTGCCTACAAAGTTCTGTATAGTCAAAGCTATGTTTTTTTCCAGTAGTCATGTATGGATGTGAGCTAGACAGTAAAAAAGGCTGAGCGCTGAAGAACTGATGCTTTTGAACTGTGGTACAGGGGAAGACTGTTGAGACTCCCTTGGACAGCAAGGAGATCAAACCAGTTAATCCTAAAAGAAACCAACCCTGAATATTCATTGGAAGAACTGATGCTGAAGCCGAAGCTCCAATACTTTGGCACATGATGCAAAGAGCTGACTCATTGGAAAAGACTCTGATGCTGGGAAAGATTGAAGGAAGAAGAAGGGGATGACAGAGGATGAGACTTTTGGATGGAATCACGGACTCGATGGACGTGAGTTTGAGCAAGCTCCCAGAGATGGTAAAAGACAGGGAAGCCTGGCCTGCTGCATTCCATGGAATAGGAAAGAGTTGGACATGACTGAGTGACTGAAAAACAAAATAATATTGGGTGAATTTAGTTAAAAATAACTCATATGGAAGCATTCTTCCACTACTGATATTCACATTTTTAACATCATATATATATATATATATATACACATATATATATATATATACACATCATACATACATACACACACATATATATACAATGATTCCTTTCTATTTTCTGGGATATATCCTAAGAATTTTACCAATCACTGATACAACAATCAGAGAGAAGGAAGGAATTGATTCTACATTAAAACATTATCTAATGAGGATTTTTGAGAAGGAAATGACAACCTACTCCTGTGTTCTTGCCTGGAAATCCCATGGACAGAGGAACCTGATGGGTTATAGTCCATAGGGTCACAAAGAGTCGGACACAACTTAAACTAAACAACTACAATGAGGATTTAATTACACAAAGACTATTTACCAAAGTATAGTTGGTGAACAGGAGACTGTATCAATTAAATCTTGTTGTGAAACAAAGCTCTCTAAAATTTTATGTCTTAAACCAACAGCCACATATATAGCTTGAAATTCTGTGTTTTGGCATTTTGAGTGGAGTCGGCTCAGTGTAAGTTTCTTTTGATTTTAACTGGTCTCACTCAACCATCTGTAGTCACCTTCCAGGGCCTGGCAGGCAGCTAGCAGGCAGTTAGCCAGTATAGGATGCTTCCCTCAGCATAGATCGACTCTGATCATGGAATCTCTCATTCACTAGTAGGCAACCTTGAGCCTTTGTCATGTACGGACAGGGCTATAAGGTAAACAGCAAAAACATGCATGGCATTTGAGAACTAAACTCAGAATTGGTCCATTGTCACTCTATACATTTTTGTACAAAGTACTTTAAGATTTATTGCCATGGAAACAGCTTATTGATTTTTCTTTAAACTTTTATGTTCTCTTAAATGATTCAGAGGGAAGCTTCCCTTGTCCAGAGGCTGTGCCAAAGTTCATGGCCATAGACCTGAGTTGGTAGGTCAAGAATTTCTCAATCATAAAAACTAACAGTTTATAAAGCATTAACAGGTAAATGGGCAAGTCCTAAAATTAAAAAAAAAAGGGTGGGGGGGATAAGAAAAGCGGAAATTAAAAAAAAGAAAAAATCAGTAAATAGATTTACTTGTATCACTAAGTAGTAATAATAGACATATGGAAGAAAACAACCTCAGATTAAAAATAAAACTGTCAAAGACAGAACAATATGAAAAAAAAATGAAATTTTTCAGCTATAGTGAATAGATTTTCCAGAACATAGAATCAAATGACAAAAATTAAAAGTTTGGGAAAAGATAAGACCTCTAGATTATCAATCAAAATTGACATTTCAACAACTGCATAAGATGTGTTATAGAAAGAGAAAAACAAAAATTGAAGAGAAGAAACTCATCACTGACATTCTATTCTATTTTTTAGAATCACAAAATTTTCAAATAAAGAGGACACAGTTATTGCCTGACACAGTGAATTACAAAGACTTGTTCCCAAAAAGCAATGTAAAAATTCTGTAGTAACAAAGATAAATATAGATTCTAGAAACATTCAGTAATAAACCATAGGAGAAAGCAAATAAAAAGATACCCTAAAAAATAAGAATTAGGCTGTATTAGACTATATAACATGCATCACAGTTGAATATCTATGCTATTCTATTGTTAGCTACTTGAGATTGGCAGCTTTTTTTAATTTTTTCACTACTAAATTCAAAATAATTCACACTGTTTCTGAAGTAACATATGCCATTCAGTTCAGTTCAGTTCAGTCGCGGACTCTTTGAGACCCCATGAACCGCAGCACGCCAGGCCTCCCTGTCCACCACCAACTCCCTGAGTCCACCCAAACCCATGGCCATCGAGTCGATGATGCCATCCAGCCATCTCATCCTCTATCGTCCCCTACTTCTCCTGCCTTCAATCTTTCCCAGCACCAGGGTCTTTTCCAATGAGTCAGCTCTTCGGATCAGGTGGCCAAAGTATTGGAGTTTCAGCTTCAACATCAGTCCTTCCAATGAACACCCAGGACTCATTTCCTTGGTGCGGGGTTGCTCTTCTTGGCCGTCGCCCCTGACCTCTGGCACGCAGTAGCTCCTCTGTGGCTGCGACGGCACACAATATATGCCATTAGTAAATATTTATTCAAAACACTTAATGTTTGGAATGGACTTTGATAATAGGCATGTAGTGTAGGTGTAAGACTCATTCTACTCAGGATGTATGAAAAGTCCTATTTTCTGTTTATTTCTTTATTTTGGACACATGGTGTAGTATGTGGGCCAAGGATAGAACCTGCTACCTCTGCATTGGAAGCCAAAATTTTAACCACAGGGCCACTGTGAAGTCTTTTATTAATTAATTAATTAATTAATTTTATTGTTGTTGCCATACAATGTCATGATATCACCATGGGTTTACATATGCTTCCCCTCAGACCCCCCCTCCCTCCTCCCTCCCCCCCGGGAAATCTATTCTTAAAGATTGTATTTTCAAAAATTGTCTGTACTTCTACTCCCATTCATGATGCTCTTTGTCATTATAATCTTACTGTTCCTGCACTAAATGTTGGAATCTATTGAAAGGTTGTTGTGAAACCATAAAAAGACACGGGGAATCTTGGCCTCCAGAGGAGAATTCAATCCGGGGCCAGTGATGAGGCTTAATCGCTCCGAGCTTTTGTGTAATAAAGTTTTATTAAAGTATAAAGGAGATAGAGAAAGCTTCTGACATAGGCATCAGAAGGGGGCAGAAAGAGTACCCCCCTGCTAGTCTTCAGCTGGATGTTATATAGTCACTAGCAGTTTG
This sequence comes from Antilocapra americana, assembly GCA_007570785.1. NCBI lineage: Eukaryota > Metazoa > Chordata > Mammalia > Artiodactyla > Antilocapridae > Antilocapra > Antilocapra americana. The sequence continues at coordinate 36,131,092 of ML661338.1, read as the reverse complement.
CTAATGAAAGAAAGGAATGTCTCAAAACTCAGAATGGTACCAGGCCCCTCATCCATAAAATGTATTTTGGGATAATCTTGGCACTGGATGAGTCATCCCGGGCCATAAAACGATTGACCTGAACCTTGTAGAAGGGCAGTTTACCATACAGATAGTTTCATTTACATAGATTAGGGGAACAATGGCTGAGTATAACATACTGGTTTGTCAAGGAGGTTCTGAGCCCTTTGGCTGAACCGACTTGAATACAGAGTTTGGGGTAAATGTATAGTACAATTAACATAGCTTAAGACAAACATTTCCATAAGAAGAATGCATTGATTAACTCAAGGTTTGAGAATAGTTAATTTCAAGTGAAACCAGGTGTCGTTATGGCAACACAGTATTTTAAGAGAAATCTCTTTTAAATTTGTATAGAGAAGGGAAAAAATATCGCTAGTTTGTTTCCTTCTGCCGCTTAAGAGAGAGAAAATTGTCTGACACTTGCAGGCTATTTTCTCTCTTTGGAGACCCCTGGCCTTCCTGCCTGTTACCCTCTCACTATCTTTTTACTCTCTTGAATTTATTCAGTCTCTGAGAGTACTTTGACCAATATAATCCAGTAGAAGCATCAAATCCAGGGATAATGCCGAACTAGGCAGAGTTTCTGCATCCTACTCCTTAAAACTCAGGAGTCATGCAGTAAGAGCTTCTAGTTTGTATGAAAGATTATATACAGGTTATCTGTTAAACAGTCTCTAAGGTATTCTCAGCTAAGAACCAGCCATATGAATGAACCACCTGGGAAGATGCCTGTTGGCCATAAAAAGAACGTAAACTATTTGGCAATGACATTGGTACCAGACATTTTGCAGAAGCAAGAATGACCTCAAGAAAAGTGATGGAAGATAAAAGGACACTGAGATGGGAGGCTGGAAGGATGATAATGTGTGTCTGTGGTGGCAGGAAGCTTATCAAAACAAATGCTTATGATAAGATAGAAAAGAGATGCTAACTTTATAGCCTATGAATTAATTTCAAGAAGTTGTTCAGGTGAACTGATTTCTTGTAGCAATGTCTAAAAGATGTAGACAGAGATAAGCTGAAAGAAAAACCTTTCAGTAATTTAGACAATTTTATAGTATATACAGAGAGGTTTGGAGAACCTTTCCATTAGCTTAGATGTTCTTAAAGTAAAAAATGAAATGAGATGAAGACTCAGATTCAGGATTTATAAGTAAAAATTTGCCTCAGAGTAATTTTGAAATGCTGTTCCTAGCTATGAGTGTTTTAACTAAGGTCCCCAAATGATATAACGTGATTCTTTGTAAACTTTTACTAGGTAGATTTTCTTTTGAAACTAGTAGAAGCAGGAGAAAAAAAAAATAGAAAAGAAAACAGTAGTGGTTGCTTAAGCCTGAAAATAGCATGACATTATAAACCAATTATATGTCAGTAAAAACTAAAAATTAAATTTAAAAATTAAAAATAAATAATGGAGGCTCCATGGGACCTGTTGCTGCTGCTGTTCAGTCCCTAAGTCGTGTCCAACTCTTTGAGATCCCCTTGGACTGAAGCATACCAGGTTCCTCTGCCTTTCACCACCTCCCAGAATTTGCTCAAATTCACGTCCGTTGAGTCGGTGATGCTCTCTAAGCACCACATCCTCTGCCACTGTCTTCTCCTTGTGCTTCACTCTCTCAGCAACAGAGTCTTTTTCAGTGTGTTGGCTCTTCGCATCAGGTGGCCAAAGTATTGGAGCTTCAGCCTCAGCATCCATCCTTCCAACAAATATCCAGGGTTGGTTTCCTTTAGGATTAACTGATCTGATATCCTTTCAGTCCAAGGGGCTCTAAAGAGTCTTCTTCAGCACCACAGTTCAAAAGCATCAATTCTTTGACCCATAGCCCTCTTTATGATTCAACTCTCACATCTAAAACTTTTTCCTTGGGTATCCTGTAAAGATTGGTAACTGTTGCTACTGATCCTGATAATCATATCTGAGGTCTGTTTTGTTTGATGATGTACTTAAAATAAAAGTACTAATAAACCTTATGCCTACTATAAGAAAAAGAATAGTAAAGGCATACATGTGTCTTATATGGTCTCTAATACATAAACTGACTTCTAAATGATCTTAAAGACATGCCTAATACACTCTCCAGGACTTCTAATTGGTTTCTAAAAATCTTAAGGAGGCTGTCCTCTGGCACCATGCTTCATAGCTAAATGTCTGAAAGACTCATGTTACAAAGATTTAGGGGGCTGGCCTTTTTGTTTCACTATCAATTCTCTTGTACTAGCAGAAGTGCCAGCAGTATGGACTGGAAAGTGTGGTATGTAAACAAAACAGCTTCCATGACAGGCTGCTGGGAGACACAGCAGGCCCTAGTTCCAGCGACCTTCCCCACCCTTACCTCCTACCTTCCCCCACAAGCCAGGAAAGTCCTGCGCGCGCCAAGAGATAGACCATCCAGGGGAGACGCGCCATTTAAACTGACCAAACATTGACTGCCAGCTATACCAATGCTGTAACAAAGAAATGCCTGTATGTAAGCAACTGTGGTTTGGAGCGCGGGGCTCTTGTCAGACTCCACTGCGTGGATGAGACTTGGGCCCTAGCCCGGCTAGCAATAAACCCCTTTATGTTTTTGCATTGCTGTGTGGACTTGGTCTCTTCAGGGGCTTGGGACCCAGGGCTTGGGCATAACAAAAGTGTAAGGGTGGTCACTGTCAAAAATAAGCTTAGGATTCACAACCTCTTGCAAATAAGAATAAAGTTGAGAAAGATACCTAGCTAAAAGTATAGTTTTTGGGTTTTTTTTTAATTGAAAGAAAGAGTCATTAAGAGTGCAGGATAAGTGCTCATAAAGAAAACTCCCACAAAGCAAAACTAATCTCTCATCAAGAATCTAGAAATGTATACTGAGCTAGATTTCAAGATTTCTATGAAACAGTGACAATCTAGATTTTTTCATCCCCTACCACCATTAAAGGAAATATTCCTTGAATTTTTCTCTCCTTGTGCTACCATGTATGTTGGAGGGGGTGAGCCTTTTTACTTTCCCTTTTGTGCACTGATTTTTAGATAAAAAATAACCATACTTGAGTGAAACTTCACTCTGAACAGGGTCTGATTTAAAAATCAAGATTCTGGATATCTGGTTGATGCCCTAATAGCTTCTTAATCTGATTGTGGTGCTATAACAAAATCACAGATTGAGTGGTATATAAGCAACACACATTTATTTCTTTCAAGGCACCAGTAAATTTGGCTTCCAATAAGGACTCACTTCTTGGTTTATAGATGACCATCTGTTTGTTATGTCTTCAGATGGCAGAAAGGTCTAAGAATCTCTGTAGAGTTCCCTTTATAAAAGCACTAATCCTATTTAACTCCACCTTCTTGATCTAATTATCTCCCAAAGGTTCCACCACCAAAAGCCATCATATTGGGCATTAAGTTTCAAAATATGAATTTTAGGAGAATACACACATTCGACCATAGCATAGAGGATGAGAGTTTAAGAGTTAGGAAATGGAATAGGAATATATTGTATAAGAAAATATTGAGAATTGTACCCAGAAGGTAGACTGTGGAAGACTATATTTTCTAAAGATTCTTATCACAAGGTTTTCAATGTGTCAAGAGATGGATTGTCTGTCTCTAGCTTTTTGAATTTGTCTGGGGCCTGCAAATGTTTAAAAAAAAATCTGCTGTGCCAACACTTTAAAGACATGGGAGCTGCCATCTCCTTCCATTTTGTGAGCCAAGTTGTGAGAAGCCCAAGGCATATAGAGTGACTTATGTAGACATTTGGTTTGATAGTCCTTTTGTTTCTCCTCAGTATCAACTAGCATCAACCGGGAGACAAGTCAATGAGACATGTTGGATTTTGAAGCAGAATCAATTTTTTTTTTATGATTTTGCAGACATATATTTAAGAAATAAAACAATGAGAAATAAAGTTTTTAGAAAAGGAATCAGTCAAGCTATGGAAAATCTAATAACTTTGATAATAATTCTTCATGTATCGTATTTCTTAGTATAAAATGGAAGCTTTTTTTTTATTATGGGAACAGCATGAACAACACTGCATTTGTGGAAAACAATACGATAAGTGTTACAAGTGATGAAAATCTCTTAAGTCTTAGTAAGAAATTTGTTGTTCAGTCCCTCAGTCATGTCCAACTCTTTGGGACCCCACGGACTGCAGTACGCCAGGCTTCCCTGTCCTTCATCATCTGCCAGAGCTTGCTCAGACTTATGTCCATTGAGTCAGTGATGATATCCTTCCAACCATCTTATCCTCTGTTGTCCCCTTCTCCTCCTACCTGCAATCTTTCCCAGATCAGGGTCTTTTCTAATAAGCTGGCTCTTTAAATTCCCCTGGTGGCTCAGCGGGAAAATGCTTCCATTTCTAAGTTTGGATTGCAGGCAGACGCCATGATTTTGTTTTGTTTTCCTTTTTTCAAAAGTGTAATGTGAACATATGTCTTCACATTCATATATGTACAGAAATCTATTTTAATTATATAATTAATAAAATATTCAATAGTACTAAAGGTTTAGGTTGCTACACTCATTCACATTTTTTTAAACTTGTAATTAGCATGTATATCACTAATTTCTCAAATAAAATAGGTAATGATATTTTATTTGACTATTCAGCATTTTCCAAGAATCAGAAATTCATCCTAGGGCACGTATTTTGTTTCAATTTTTCAAGTGTATTATGAAGAGCATGCTCACATATTAAAAGTAAAGCTATAAGAAATTCTTTTTAATTACTAACACTAAGTTTTATTATCAGGAAGTTGTTTCAAAGTATAGAGAAAGCTTTCTGACAGAAACTTTGAAAAACAACATAAATAAAAGTTTTGTCCTGCTTTCTTGGTTAAATCATGATAATTTGGATCACAAAATATAAAAAAACACACTTACAATTATCAGATTATTTCTCTTCCTATCTTATTAACACCCAATTACTTTGGCCAACTTAGTAACCCCTATATTCTAAATAGGGCAATTATTCTGCTTGCTATTTAATTACTGCTGTGTCTATTAAAAGAGTGATGTTGAAAGAAAATATTTTTTAATTTTTTTTTTTTACTTTTCTTCCATAATCAGCACAGTATATTTTTTCTAGCCCCTATTAGCATCAAAACCATTGAATATGCTTGTCCCAGTAGAAAATGTTAAACTTAGACCAACACAATAATATTTAGTTATTTCAGGAAATGAGATACTAAAATACTAAATACTTTAGATAATTTATGCATCATTTTCAAAAACTACTAGGAGTAAATATTTGATGTTTGTCAATCTTATTTTCAAGTAAAATTAATATTCTGTTTTGTTTTTAATGTTGCCTAGTTTGATATTTTCTAAAACATTTGATAAATACTGCAGAATGCATTATTACTTTAACAGCCACTAATCATCATGAGAATATATTACTTTTACTCAAAAAATATGACACTTTTTGCTGTTTTAATGCCTTTATCACATACTTAACTTATAAAATAATTTCAATGTTTCTAAATTAGCTAGTCTATTAATACACCATTTTTTTTCTTATGTCAGAATTGTCTTTTTTTCTCCTTACTGTGTCTCTGTACATATAAACATGTATCAGTGTTATTCACATTTTTAAGCTGATTTTATTAAAGACTGCTTATCTTGCTTAGTTTTTTAAAAAGCAGATTTTATTTTTAGAGCAATTTGAGATTCTCTGTAAAGTTGAGTGGAAGATACTGAGTTCCTGTATACCTCTTGTTCACCCCTACATACAGGCCCCCAGCCATCAACATCTGACATCAGAGGTGTACATTTGCTGGAACTGATGAATCTATCAATACACTGAAACATCATTATCACAAAAAGTCTAATACTGTAGAGTTCACTATCAATGTCGTACATTCTCCAGATCTTGACAAATATTTAATTGCATATATCTACAATTATAGTATCACCCAGAATGGTTTCACTACCCTAAAAATTCTCTACTGTGCCCATTTACTGCCCAGCCTGCCCCTGGAGACCACTGATCTTTTACTGTTTGCATGTGTGTGTTTTCTTAGTTGCTCAGTTGTGCCCAACTCTTGCAACCCCCTACACTGTAGCCTGCCCGGCTCCTCTGTCCATGGGATTCTCCAGGCAAGGATGCTAGAGTGGGTTGACATTTCCTGCTCCAGAGGATCTTCCCAGCCCAGGAATCTAACTGAGATCTGCATTGCAAGTAGATGCTTTATTGACTGAGCTATAAGGGAAGTCCTACTGTTTGCATAGTTTTGCCTATTCCAGAAAGTCATATGGCTGGAATCACAAAGTACAATACTCTTAAAATGGGCTTCTTTTACTTAGTAATATGTTTTAAAAGTTTTTCCATGTCTTTTCAAGGGTTGATAGCTCATTTCTCTTTAATATTTGATAATATTTTATTGTCTGGTTTAATCACAGCTTATTCATGTTTGCATACTGAAGGACATCTTGGTTGCTTCCAAGTTTTGACAATTATGAATAAATCCACTCTAAACATCAGTGTGCAGGTTTTCTTGTGGATATATGCTTTCAACTATTATGGGTAAGTGTGGAAGAACAGAATGCTGAAAAATATGGTTAAAATACGTTTAGTTTTTTAAAGAAACCTCCAAAATGTCCTCCAACGTGGCTGTAACATTTTGCACGCCCACCAGCAATGTGTAAGTGTTCTTGTTCCTCAGCCTCACCAGCATTTTAAGGTTTTCGGTGTTCCAGAGTTTGACTATTCTAATAGGTGTATAGTAGTACCTCACTATTTTAATTGGTGGTTCTCTTGACGACATATGATGTAGAGCATCTTTTCACATGCCTATTTTTCATCTGTTTATCTTTTCTGGTGAGATGTCTGTTAAGATCGTTGGCCCATTTATTAACTGGGTTGTTCATTTTCTTATTGCTGAGCTTAAAGGGTTCTTTGTATATTTTGGATAATGCTACTTTATCACATAACTCGATTGCAAATCGTGTCTTCTTTCCTGTGATTTGTCTTCTCTTCTGTGATTTGTCTTCTCATTTTCTTGACAGTATATTTTTCAAAGCAGAAGTTTGCAACTTTAATAAAATTCAACTGATCAATCCCTTAGTTTCCAGATCTTGCCTTTGCTGTTACACTGAAAAAGTCACCGCCTAATCCAAGGTCATCTAGATTTTTCTTATGTTATCTTCTAGGAGGTTTATAGTTCAGCATCTGACATTTATGTCTTAATTCATTCTGAGTTAGTTTTGTGAAAATGGAATGTCTGTATATAGATTCATTTCTATTATGTGAATATTCAGCTGTTCCAGCACGATTAGTTGAAAAGACTATCTTTTCCCCATTGTATTCCCTTTGATTCTTTGTCAAAGGTCTGTTTCCAAATGTGCTGTTTTGGTTCACTGATTTATTTGTCTATTCTTTCACCAGTAGCATATTACTTTGATTACTATTGTTATAGTAAAGTCAGATAGTGTCAGTTCTTTTGTTTTTCTCTTTCAACATTGTGTTGGCTATTCTGGATCTTTTGCCTCTCTATATACTTTGTATGATCAGCTTATCAATGTCCATGAAATAACTTGATAAACTTAAAATGAAATTTAGAATCGCTGTCACGCTTCCTCCCATTAGGACATAAAATGTAATCATACCTACCCATATAGTATTTTGAGAATGATTTCTCTCTTCATTTTGCCAAACTATTTAAAACGTTGGCTGTCTCTTAATGTATCTAAACACTCTTTTGTAACTAAAACAAACTGTTTCATTCTATTCAAAGTCCTGAACCTGTTAAGATTTTTCTCCAATAGTTTAGTGGTTTATTTACACTGTTGCAATCTATTTGGAATCCCGGACATATATACAACAATAGGCAGGTCATCTAAGATATTAACTTACTGCCCAGTTTACAGGTGTAGTTGATATCAACAGAGGCAGTGAATGAGGTTAAATGTGTCCAGATCTAGCAGTTTCACTTCCAGGAACATGGGTTCCTTCCAGGCACTGTGCTCTGCTCACTAGAAACAGTGTTGCCTAGAAAACCTTCTGGACCTCACACCAACATTTTTCAGAACAAGGAAAACTTATGCATATGTGAATCTACAGATTCCAGCAGTGGTCTTGATTTCCTATAAAAAGCACAAATCTACTAATGTTCAGGGATTTTATCCAGAGACCACGAGGTAGAGTGTCTAGAGCCAGTTGCTATGCCTTTTTACCCAAAATTTGCTATTTATTGGTTAGGGCACCTTGGGAAGCTTAGTATACATCTTTTTATCTCAGTTTTATTCTCTATGAAACGGGGTTTAGATGCATTAATAGATGTCAGGTACTTTTTTATACAGTGTTTCACAACTAGCAGGCACTAAAAGCACTTACTATCATTTCACTGGTTGAGTCAATATAACAGAGTTGAGTGAGAAAAAAAGAATGGACCATAGGAGATAAAGGTACAAAATGATCTTTCATAGGGAAATAGGCTATAACTGAAATTCTTCCATTTGCTTAGTCTTTGTGAAAGAAATGTGTTGGCATGTATCAAAAAAAATTAAAAAGTCTATTTTATATATAGAATGGATAAGCAACAAGGACCTCCTGTATAGCATAGGGAACAATATTTAATATTTATGATAAACCACTATAAAAAGAATATAAAAAGTATGTGTATGTACATATATATAAAACAATTACTTTGCTTATACAGTGAAAATAGATACACCATAGGAATCAACTGTATTTCAGTAAAATAAATTTAAAAAAGTCTACAATACTCTTGTCTCAATAATTTTGCTCTTAGTTATTCACACTAAAACATATTTTATCTAAAAAAATTTACAGCAGTATTATAAAATAAGGCATGTTTCCAACAATAGAGAAATATTTAAATCAACTATTGCATATATAGAAGATTGACTAGCAGGCTAAATTTAGAAATTATGCCCTAAATAGCATATAATAACAAGAATTATTGATATTATAATGTTATATTGATATTATAACATTAACTATATTAGTCTAAAGGTATATATATCACTATATTCCACTTCAAAATTAATGAATAAAAATGATGAAAATTGTTTCAAAAAGCCAACTGTTAAATCCTTTTCCATTGGCTAGAAATCTTGTCATTCATAGCACATTTAGTGAGTTTTCCCCAGTCTTTTTGAAAAAATAGAACTAATATATCATGAGGCTTACTCATTATTGTTTTTAGGGAAGTCCCACCAGGATCCACGGATAACTTTCTCCAATACATGATTTCAAATCATTGTAATAAATTGAACATGACATGCTTTCATTGTTCTGTGAGAAATCACTCTATGAAAATTGGGCCAGCTTGCTGCTGAATGCTGGTTCTAAATAACACAGAAGGCCCTGCTTATTTAATCTTCTGCAAATGGATAATGAAGTTTTGATTGATTCTTATCACTACCTATCACTTTTCCTTTACAGAGGTTGTGAGAAGGCCCGACTACATACAAATCCTGTAGCTGGTGGGTGGTTACTAGCAAATTCTTCATATCTACCCTATAAATTGTTGGGACAGGGCTAAGCAGGCACACACAGCACATCCATAATGAATGAATGTGTGTTCAGCGATGTCCAATTTTTTGCCACCCTGTAGTCTGTAGCCCACCAGGCTCCACTGTCCATGGGATTTCCCAGGCAAGAATACTGGAGTCAGTTGCCATTTCCTTCTCCAGCAGTCAAACCCTGGTCTCCTGCATTGCAGGTGTTTTCTTCACCTCTCAGCCATCAGGGAGGTTGGTGAAAGAAAGAAGTTAGTGGGAGGGGACACATTTTTTTCTACTATTTCACAGAGAGAAGACTACTCATTTTCATGAGCCAAAATATAAGTGGGCTTCCCTGGTGGCTCAGATCATGAAGAATTCATACATTATCACTGTTAACTCAGCATCTCTCCATTCACTTTTTTACTTAGTGTATATTTGTCACAGAGTTGAATAGTAAATTGCATTTATCAAGTGGTGGTGATTAAGAGAAGTAATTTTTCATTTCAATTTTCTAAATGTTTAGGTGAAGTGTTCATTAAGGTATAGTATGACCCAGTTACTACTGCAAACCGAAGACCTATCTTAAAGGGATTGACTATAATTTGGAAATAAATTCAAATGCTGCCAAAATCTGGCTAAATACTTTCTTTTACGACTTAAAATATCCTGGCAATCCCATAAAGTCAGTCTGTATAAACTAAAAGGTAATTTAACTGTAAAAGCAAAAGGATCTAGAAAATAAGTTCAGAAAAATATTCAGAGCACAAGTTTTAATTAGCGATACAGAGTTAGATCGGGGATGTGTCTGCTTTCTGCTTTAGTTGGTATTTGATACATAACCAGCAGAAGGTGGCAAATAGTTTGAGTTAGCAATTTGCTTGAGCCCAATACCAAGAACTTAAGATGGTAGTTAATACAACAAGGACATCAGAGATAAATGTTTTTCTCTATTGAAAGTCTACTGGCTCAATGAAAGATACACAGAAGGAATAAAAGTTGTTACACAGTGTTAGATCTTGGATTAGATACAATTCTTTCTCTGGCTTACCTTTCCCACTTAGCACATAAGAAAAAAAGTAAGAGTTATGAATAAATTATACAAACTTCAAGTTCAAATAACTACCAACCACTTAATTTGTAGGAATCACTGATTATTTAACAAACACTCTACCTGAAAGGTTGTTCTAGACGTATTTTAATATGTATTCACAAGACATGGTGTCTGTACTCCACCCATTGTACTTTTATTTTTTGAACATATAATACTTTCCACTGTCTACAGTGATTTATCACCATCATGTCAAGATGAAATATAACTTTTTCAAATGGAAAGCTTAGCAAATAATCAAGAACTGTCCACTTTTTGCGAGAAAGCATTTGTTTCTGAAACTCCTTCTTCACAGCACAATAGCTGCTCAGCAGGGAGGCCCTTTCACAGAATAGCAATTCTACTATATTATCTTTCAGTTACTCAACCTCAAACACATGTAAATACTTAACTGAAGTGTCTGATCTCTAATAGAAAAGCAAAATAAAATTTGATAATTTGAATCTTTTAATTCAATGCATTGAATTTAATCACTGAATCTCAGGGATTATTGCATTTATTTAATTGTTCAAATTAAAGATTTAATAGTCAAACATACTGGAAAGATCCTTACTTCTTTTAGCTCTGCATGTCAGTTAGACTGCAGACCATAAGCCATTCGACAAGAATGTGTCTTATATTTTTGTGTGTGTTTGTGTGTACATAAGATTAAGTTTGGACTTCATCAGAGATGATTCTAAGACAAGGCTTTGAAAGTGAATGATTTATTGAAGACAGCATTCCAGAAAGAATTAATAAAGTAGAGTGGGAGTGAGGGAGGTGAGGAAAATAAGCCAATGAAAGGGATATTGATGAGTGGATGACTAATGGGTGCATTTTGGGCTCCACAAAGCTGGGGGCTTAAGAGATGGCTTACAGCATGCCTTAGTCACTCTAAAAGGAGATGCAAAATCCAGGATGCTTATTTATCAATTCAATTCTACCATAAGCAGAGAGATGCTTGTTAGGGCATTAGGTGTCCAGTATTCTTTGTCTGACCTTCAAGCAGTCCAGAGAAAATCCTCAGGCAGAGAAACAAACATTTGCTGTAAGAAGACACAATAGCAAAGGGTACCTAGACTATAGAGGTGCTGACAGTATGTATTAGAATTTACATGTACAATTATACATACAGATTTTAATATCTAACCAATATGGAAATTTAACTTCAAAGAACAGTTAAAGATACTGCACAAAGAAGAAAAGAAAAAGTTGTTTCAATATCAAAGCAAAATTAATATAAAAAATCATCACCATGTGAATGCAATGATTTAATTTTGTTTGAAAATATGAGGTTTTACATTAACTTAGTAAAAATATCTGGTTGAACAGGAGTCCTTGACTAAGAAGGGAACCAGGATAGAGTTCAATAAGTGATGAAATAAGAAAACAACAGTCATGGTAAGTGATTGTTGTTGATCAGTTGTTCAGTCATGTGTAACTCTTTACAGTCCCATTAACTGCAGCACACCAGGCCTCCCTGTCCTTTACAATCTTCTGGGAGTTTACTTAAACTCATGCCAATGAGTCAGTGATGGCATCTAACCATCTCATCCTCTGTCATCCACTTCTCCTGCCTTCAATCTTTCCCAGCATCAGGGCCTTTTCTAATGAGTCAGCTCTTCACATCAAGAGGCCAAAGTATTGGAGCTTCAGCTTCAGCATCAGTCCTTCCAATGAATATTCAGGAAATCCTGATTTCCTTTAGGATTGACTGGTTTGGTCTCCTTGCAGTCCAAGGGACTCTCAAGAGTCTTCTCTAACACCACAGTTCAAAAGTATCAATTCTTTGCTGTTCAGTCTTCTTTATGGTCCAGCTTTCATGTCCATACATGCCTAGTGGAAAAAACACAGCTTTGACTAGACGGGCCTTTGCCAGCAAAGTAATGTCTCTCTTTTTGATACACTATCTAGGGTTGTCATAGCTTTTCTTCCAAGGAGCAAGTGTGTTTTAATTTCATGGATTCAGTCACCATCCACAGTGACTGTGGAGCCCAAGAAAATAAAGTCTGTCACTGTTTTCATCGTCTCACCATCTATTACTATGAAGTGATGGGGCCAGACTTAACTGAGTTTTCAGCCAGCTTTTTTACTGTCCTCTTTCACCTTCATCAAGGGGTTCTTTATTACTCTTCCTTTTCTTCCATTATGATGGTGTTATCTGCATATCTGAGCATATCAATATTCTCCTGGCAATCTTGATTTCAGCTTGTAATCCATCCAGCTTGGGATTTTGCATGATGTACTTTGCATAAAGGTTAAATAAGCAAGGTAATGATATACAACCTTAATGTACACATTTCTCAATTTTAAACCAGTTCATTTTTTCATGCCCAGTTCTAACTGTTGCTTCTTGACCTGACAGGTTTCTCAGGAGGCAGATAGGGTGATCTGGTATTCCCATCTCTTTAAGCATTTTCCATAGCTCGTTGTGATCCACACAATCAAAGGCTTTAGCATAGTCAATGAAGCAGAAGTAGACGTTTTTTCTAGAGTTCTCTTGCTTTTTCCATGATCCAACAGATGATAAGACCAAATAGAGATGTAGAAATTATAAGCTGATAGCAAAAGTCCGACTGTCCAATTAGTTAAATACTCTGAGATAGTTACAAAAGACTAAATTTGTATTTTACAGATTTTGCAGAAATATTTATCTTACCTCTGAGATGGACATCATTTAGGGCCATGTCATTACATGTCATTGTTTTACTATTTTCTCTGATTCATTGAAAAATATATTTAATGCATCCTTAATATTCTTATTTTGAAATTAAATGGACACCTCAAGTGATTTCTAGTTGTCACCCTGCAATGTAATTCCCTGAATGTATGGATAGTTTCCACATACTATATCTTAGAATAGTCTTTAATAGTTAAAAAAAAAAAAACAGAATCACTTAAGGGGTACAGTGGCTTAAAATGTACATTTCTAGCACTCTCTTCCATTTTCTTTCTGTGAAAATAAAATAATCAGAAGGGTCTACTAGTGGAACTTGGGATATTTGTACATAGCTGTGGGTTTCTCTGAGTCTCAGGATGAGAGTGAGATAAGTGCTTTTAGATTCACTGGAACTGAGAAAAACAAACAAAACAGATGTGTCACCACAGAAAAGGCAGAAAAGAAAGCTTGTTTCTGCCCAGAGAAGGAGCTAGGGCAATAAAACTTAAACTGCATTTGTTCTTTGTTCAATCGCTAAACAAGTCCAGCTCATGGACTGCAGCATGCCAGTCTCCTATGGATTTAGGCAAAAATAAATACATAAATGAATAAAATTTCTGGATCAGATGGTAGTTCTTTATTTAATGCTTTAAGGAAACTCAGTATACTGTTCTCCATAATGTTTGCCCCGATTTACATTCCCATCAACAGAACACAAGGGTTCACTTTTCTCCACATCTTCACTGAGTTATTTCATAGATTTTTGTTTGTTTGTTTTGATAGTAGCCATTCAAACAGCTGTGAGATAATATCTCAAATTTGTATATTTGATCTGTGTTTTCCTAATGGTTAATGATATCGAGCACCTTTGTGTACCTATTGGCAGCTTATATGTCTTCTTTAGAAAAATGTCTATTCAGTTCTTATGCCCATTTTTTAATTGGATGTGTTTTTCAACAGCTTTTTTGTAAGATCACCTTGGTATAACCATAGATTTAGGAAAAATGGCCTAGAATTCAAGAACTACCTTTTTGCAAAAACCTCCACCTTCCCCTGAAATTCTGATAAAAGCCAGTGATAAGTGTAACATCTTTTAAGTATGTGTCCCTTCACTGAAACTGTGGTGTTATAATCAAATCATTTCATTTATAACCAAAGCCCTACAACCTTCATTTATTTTAGTGGGCTGCTTGTTAAATAAGGAACAAATATTTCATTAGGAAAAGACAGATGAATAGTGGCCCAGACCATCAAAAATAGATTTTCCTTGGAAAATTACTGACACAGTGACTTGAATTTGTTTGATCTATTGTCATTTTATGATCGTGGGTATCTTTTCAATATCATTATTCATTAACTATATTTCAATACCCTTTTAATGGTCTACAAGTTATTGTTATGGTCCACTTGAAAATTATTTATTGGTCTTTTCAAATGGAATTGCCTAAGCACATGACATTCTTTAATTTAAAATAGAAAGTATATTCATTTGGACAATAATTTAAAATTGCTAACCAAACTAAACTTTTCATACATGAAAAGATATCTTGAAGCTATTTATTCCCTCTAAAGTTATTTATAAGATGATATTTAAAGGTAAGTAATTTTGTGTATAATTTAATTAGATTTTTGATACTAATTTTGGTTTTGCCATGGTATAATGTATATATTTTATATCTTTGAGGGTTTCCTTTTTTCAGATTACTAGAAGGGATTTTAAAATAGATCTTCATTTCTATGCTTTAGGAAGAGGAATTGTATTTTTCTATTACATGCTTATCTCTCATATTAGGATTGATTATAAATAAACATTAAATCTCTACTATTAAAATTTCATATTGAAAAAAACTTTATATTGAATTATCAAGATTAATGGGTATGCTGGCATACATACATATATATTAAAGTGGAAGTTAAAGACTAAATGTAATTAAAAGTAATCCACTTATATTAAACTAAACCTAAAATAATTTTATTTTTCAGACAATAGTAGTATTTCATATTATCAATGCACAGTGAAGTAAAGCCCAAGAACATTAAATAATTTGTAACATTTTGTGTATAGCACATGCACCCATTTCTATTTTGAAGACCACATTATTATACATCAATGATAAACTTTTTTATTTTAAAATACATGGCTCAAACATTCTGAAATCCTTCTAAACTCAAAGATTCCATTTTCCTAAACTTTATATCTCACCAAGATCATGTTTATAGTTTTCAATCTCAATAGTAAAGTTTTTATACTATTTTCCCAATCCTTCAAAGTACTGGAACTACCTTTCAAATTGTCATTTCTAAAACTGCACATAAAAAGTTTTAAGGTGAAAATGAGGGAAAAGAAGAGAGAGACCTTTTTTATGAAGAGAGTGGAGTGCATGGTTTGACTTATTTTTAAAGGTCTGACCATCCCCCAACCTCTGATTCAGTACACTCCCTCTAAAATAGTTCAATAAATACACAAATAAAGTATGCATGAAAATGTTTCCATATATATACAGCTCATATATATGTGTATATGTAGATAGATATAAATATGTGTGACTTTTTTATTACCAGAAACTTTCATATTGTAATATTCTAGACACTATGCATACAACATTTCATTTCTAAGAATAAACCATTAATTTTTAATACTATCTCTATACAGAGATGAGTTTTTTTCTGGTGGCTCAGATAGTAAGGAATTGGCCTGCAATGCAGGAGACCTGGGTTTTAGATAGATATGAATAAACTACACTGCTCTCTTACAGAATAATATTCTGCATTCTTCCTGTGACCATTATCCATTAAAGTTTGCCATATAATCGTGTTACCACTTTTAAATAAACTGAAAACAAATACTTCTAAAATGCTTAATTTATTTAAAAATAATCAGAAGACAAGTCATTTTCTTGTCACTGCTAACCAGTGTCATTGCTCTGTGACCAAAATAGTCTGTAGTTTTGTATATATATTTATATAATTTTCTGTTCTCTGTACATCGGTGAGTGCTATGTTGCTTCAGTCATGTCCAGCTCTTTGTGACCGTGTGGACTACAGCCCACCAGGCTCCTCTGTCCAGAGGATTCTCCAGGCAAGAATACTGGAATGGGTTGCTAGTACCTTCCTCCAGGGGATCTTCCCTACCCAGGGATCGAACACATGTCTCTTTATGTCTTCTGCATTGGCAGGCCAGTTCACTGTACACAAAACTTGTCCCATTAATACTGATCCTCATAAACAATGTTTTCTACCTGTGTGAGTGTGTGTGTGTGTGTGTGTGTGTGTGTGTGTGTTGTGGTGCTCAGTCATATCTGACTCTTTGTGACCCCATGGACTGTGGCCTGCCAGACTCTTCTGTCCCTGGATTTTTTCTAGGCAAGAATACTGGATTGCGTTGCCATTTCCTACTCCAGAGGCTGTTCCCAACCCGCGGATCAAAAGCACATTTCCTGTTTCTCTTGCATTGGAAGGTGAATTCTTTGCCACAGCAACATGCAGTCATAACATAATTACCTAAATAAACTTTGCATCCTAGGGCACTTCAGTAATAAATGGATCAAAACCTGGTGGCCAGGTCTTATTTGTATATGAATTACTGAAGTGCCAAGAACTGATTCATACTCTGCACATAATTGGTTTCATCCAAGTGTAAAGCAAAAAAATCTGCAGTCAGACAAATGTGATAGTAGCTGGGTGATGCCCAACATGCTGTTTGATATAAGAGTTTTGCCAACAGCTCACACTGCTTTTTCTTAGTGTCTGATATTTGTCATAACATTCACAGCTATTTTTTACAAGCTTTAGAGCAAGTGCTATATTTTTTTTCTCCCTAATCCACGATGTAACTTTCCTCGATGCTTCAGTATTTATGTTTTATTATTTGCATTTAATTAATATAATTTATTAATTTTAAACCTGCAAGTGTTATTTTATGCTTATTCTTTATAAAACTACAATTGCTTTCTTAGAAGCAAGAAATGCTAGTTTGAAAATTATACGAAATTTTAATGGTTTTATTTCATTGCTTATGTGGCTTCCAAGAAAAGATGCTGGGATCTGCAGCAAATGGATCTCCAGCTCAATTAAGTTATTTTTACTTATATGTTCATAATCAAGTCTTATGCTCACATTATTTTAATATTTAAGGTGATCTGGCAACTTGTTAGATCCAGAAACTCCATTATTTTAGTAGACACTGAACTTCTGTTGACCATTTTCCCTTTATATGATTCTTCTTATCACTGGTTTTATGCTATAGTGAAACATTGTGAGTTCTAGTGAGTCTTTGTGAGTTGGAATTATATTACAACACACTAATAGCAATTTAAAATTCTCAAATAAATATAAACATTAGTGCAAATTATACTAGTCTAAGAGCAATTAAACAGTGTACCTATTTTAGAACATGGGCAACATTTAAGGGTGTGATATTCATGTCCATTGTGTCAGTGATGCCATCCAACCACCCCATCCTCTGTCATCCACCTCTCCTCCCATCTTCAATTTTTCCCAGCATTAGGGTCTTTTCCAATGAGTCAGCTCTTCACATCAGGTGGCCAAAGTATTGGAGTTTCAGCTTTAGCATCAGACCTTCCAATGAATATTGAAGTCTGATTTCCTTTAGGATTGACTGGTTGGATCTCCTTGTGGTCCAAGGGACTCTCAAGAGTCTTCTCCAACACCACAGTTCAAAAGCAGTAATTTTTTGGCATTCAGCTTTCTTTATAGCCCAACTCTCACATCCATACAAGACTACTGGAAAAAGCATCGCTTTGACTAAATGGACCTTTTGTGGTAAAGCAGTCTCTGCTTTTTGATATGCTATTTAGGTTAGTTATAGCTTTTCTTCCAAGGAGCAAGCATCTTTTAATTTCATGGATGCAGCCACCATCTGCAGTGATTTTGGAGCCCCTCAAAATAAAGTGTGTCACAGTTTCCATTGTTTCCCCATCTATTTGCCATGAAGTGATGGAACCGGATGCCATGATCTTAGTTTTCTGAATGTTGAGCTTTAAACTAACTTTTTCACTCTCCTCTTTCACTTTCATCAAGAGGCTCTTTAATTCTTCACTTTCTGCCATAGGGATGATATCATCTGCATATCTGAGGTTATTGATAATGAGTAGTCATTACTCATCATTTTTTAATAAATATCCGTGGAAAAATTTGTAGTGAGCAAGTTCTGAGGCAGGTGAAATAAATATTGGGTGTAAGGTGTACCAGGTAACTGCCAGGCAGTTCAGATAATGTATACATTTTCTGCACGCAGGAACTTTGTACAGTTCCAAACCCATGTTGCTTTCTTCTGTGTCTGCTAGGCTTTCACTGCTGAGTTTTATTGGATACCACTATTGCAAGGCTTAGATTTCAAGGTCACTACAAGATAAAGTGAGATCCTATAGTGGGCCTTTATTTAGGCCAAGTTTAAATGCCACAAAGTTCACTTTCTGTACTTACTGGTATCTAAATGTATAGATATACACAGATACACACATACACGCACGCGTGCACACACACACACACACACACACACACACACACACACACAAAGGCAGCTTCCCAGGTGGCTCAGTGGTAAAGAATCTATCTGCCAATGCAGGAGTTACAAGAGATCTGCATTTTATCCCTGGGTTGGGAAGATCCCGTGGAGTTAGAATTGGCAACCCAAACCAGTATTCTTGTCTGGAAAATCCCATGGACAGGGGAGCTTAGCAGTCCACACTCCACAGAGTTGCAAAACAGTGAGACACAATTTAGTAACTAAACAAACAAATATACAAAGTCCCCTCAGATAGTTGCAAATCTGAGTTTAATTTCTAGAACTGTGGAAAAATTTTTGTTACTGATAATTTTTTAGTATTGTTATTGCTTTTATGGAGGGCTGGATAGTCAAAGGTTTTTACTATACTATTTTCAGTGGCATCATTCATTTAATTATGAAAGCTATTTGTTTTGCTTGGTATTTTCCATTACTCGTCTTTCTGACACTGTGAGCTCATATAGACAGTTTTCAATACAATGCCCACGCAGTTTCTTATCTTTGATCTCTCTCTTTTTTCAAACTTCACTAAAATATTTTTCTCCAAGTGATGCTCTTAAAATGATTTTGTCTACTAAATAAGAATTCAATATCTGGGTTTGCTTTTTCTTTCTTTCCTTCTTCTTCTTCTTCTTCTTTTTTTTTTTTTGTTAGTAACCAAGGGCATTTATCAGTTCAAAAATAGTCACTGGGAAAAGTGCAGGCACTGGACCCTTCGGAAAGGATGGGAATCTGGGGTTTGTTATGAGCCTAGTCAGAAGTCTGATTTAAGAAATGAGGCAGATAATTAAATCATTCTCCTTGTTCACCTAAAATCAAGTTACCATTGGAGTCAAACTTTGGAAGAAATTGTCTCGGCTCCTGTACAGTAGATGATGGTGAAGTCTAGGACTGCGACGTGAAATGCCATTTTTGAAAGGCACTGGATAATTTAAGGAGAATGACAACCTGGGAGCCTTGTATTCCTGGCTGCATGCATACCAAAGCCCAGGGCCTTTCTTGGACAGTTCAAAAAGAATGTGGTAGTTCTAGCCACAGGGCTGAAAGAGCCAAAAACAAAACATCAATTTTAATCAAAGGGTTAAGAATAAGAACATTTGAAGACAGAGTCTTATAGGAAAGTTGTGTGAAAATGAAAACACATAAGAGATTTTTATAATAATCCTGGGGGTGTGAAAATGAAGGCTGCTCTGAATGCCCAACCTCACTGTACTATTCGTGACAATCAAAGCCTCTCTACTGTCTCCTTAAGGAGCCTGTTCCAAACCTGTCCCTTAATGAAAGCACCTCAATGCCATTGAAAGCGGGAGTTCTCCTCCCTTTGCTCTGTCCCCAAAATCTACAGGTGACTCAGTAATAAACAATCCTCATGGCAATGCATGAGATGAAAGAGACGCAGGTTCAATCCCTGGGTCGTGAAGATCCCCTGGAGCAGGAAATAACCCACTCCAGTATTCTGGCCTGGGAAATTTCACAGGTAGAGGAGCTCGTCTGGCCCATGGGGTGGCAAAGAGTTGAACACAACTGAGAACAACAATAGGCAACCTTATTGGATTCTTTAGTAAAAATATTGGAGTATATTATTTATGGGGATCCTGGCACTAACTGCTGACTGGGGTCCCTAATAAAGCCCAGTAGTAGTAGTCGTTGCTCAGTCACTCATTTGTGTCCAGCTCTTTGAAAACCCATGGACTGCATCGTACCAAGCTTCCGTGTCCTTCACTGTCTCCTGGAGTTTGCTCAAACTCATGCCCATTGAGTCAGTGATGCCATCCAACCATCTCATCCTCTGTCACCCCTTCTCCTACCACCTTCAATCTTTCCCAGCATCAGGGTCTTTCCCGATAAGTTGGCTCTTTGCATCAGATGGCCAAAGTACTGGAGCTTCAGGTACAGCATCAGTCCTTCCAATGAATATTCAGGGTTGTTTTCCTTTAGGATTGACCAGTTTGATCTCTTTGCTTTTCAAGGGACTCTCAAGAGTCTTCTCAGTACCACAACTTGAATACTCAGTAGACAGTACTGCCTTTGTGAAAATCTTCAGAGATATTTTGGTAAAAGTGACTGTACATTCTAATGGTTTGGAAGTACAGCAGAAGGCATTGTGTTTGAGTTGGACTGTGACATTCTTGGGGATGATAGAGATCAAAACTTGTAAGAAGCAAAATAGATAGAGGTACCATAATGTGAATTAAGAATTGTCTAACCAGCATAATTTTTTATGTTAAATAATACAATTTGCTGTCTTGTTTAGTCTCTAAGTCGTGTCTGACTCTTTGTGACCCCATGGACTGCAGCACTCCAGGCTTCTCTGTCCCTCACAGTCTCCTGGATTTCGTGTCCATGGAATCAGTGATGTCATCCACTGTCTCATCCTCTGTTGCCCTCTTCTCCTTCTGCCTTCAATCTTTCTCAGCATCATGGTATTTTTCAGTGAGCCAGCTGTTTGTGTCAGGTGGCCAAAATATTGGAGCTTCAGTTTCAGGATCAGTCCTTCCAATGAATATTCAGGGTTGATTTCCTTTAGGATGGACTGGTTTGATTTCCTTGCTCTCCAAGGGACTGTGAAGAGCCTTCTCCAGCACCACAGTTCAAACGTATCAATTCTTCAGTGTTCTGCCTTCTTTATGGTCCAGATGTAACATGACTACTGGAAAAACCATAGTCTTGACTGTGCAGACCTTGTCAGCAAAGTGATTTCTTTGTTTTTAAATACACTGTCTAGGTTTGTCATAGCTTTCCTGCCAAGAAACAGTTGTCTTCTAATTTCATGGCTGCAGTCACCATCTGCAGTGATTATAGAGCCCAAGAAGAGGAAATCTTTCATTGCTTCGTTTTCCCTTTCTATTTGCCATGAAATGATGAGATCAGAGGCCATAATCTTAATTTTTTTAATATTGAGTTTTAATCCAGCTTTTTCACCCTCCTCTTTCACCCTCATCAAGAAGCTCTTTAGTTCCTCTTGCTTTCCACCATTAAGCAGTATTATCTGCATATCTGAGGTTGTTGGTATTTCTCTCAGCAATCTCGGTTCCAGCTTATAACTCATCCACTCCAGTATTTCAAGCGATGTGCTCTGTGTATAAGCTAAATAAACACGATATCACTAAACAGCCTTGTTGTCCTCCTTTTTCAATTGTGAGCCAGTCAGTTCCATATAAAGTTCTAATTTTTGCTTTTTAGCCCACATACAGGTTTGTCAGCAGACAGGTAAAATGATCTGGTATTCCCATGTCTGGGAGTTTCCCACAGCTGCTATCATCCATATAGGCAATGGCTTTAACATAGTTGATGAAGCAGAAGCAGAGGCAGATGTTTTTCTGAAATTCCCTTGCTTTCTCTACGATCCAGTAAATATTGGCAACGACGTGCAAACTTGGATAGGCTGCTTCCCAAAATAGACTGAATGAATGGAAAAGTGTCTAGACTTGATAGAGTTCCAAAAGAAAGAAGTTTCTTTATTTAAAGTAGAAATGTATTCAGCTTTAAAACTCCATTCTCCGAGTTAGTAGAGTAAATTTTGCAAGGTATATCTGAGGCAGAATAGCTTACTGTGTGGATCCTGTGATAAACCCTGAAACAAGATTTATAAAAATAGTCCTCTATTATTTTATTCTAAAGCTATGCCTTTTTTGGCAAGTAACTATTCTTTGAGACATAACTCACAGAGTGCTAGCTTCTGTAGATAAAGAAATTGAGACAAATGTTGGGAAACAAATAGCTATGAATGTGAGTTGTCTGTCATGAAGCAGACTCTATCTTATATGAAAGTGAAAGTGTTAAGCACTCAGTCACGTCTGACTGTTTGTACAGTCCCCATGGACTGTACTCTGCCAGGCTCCTTTCTCTGTCCATGGGATTCTCCAGGCTAGAATACTGGAGTGGGTTGCCATGCTCCTCTCCAGGGGATCTTCCCAACCCAGGAAGCAGATCTAGGTCTCCTGCATTGCAGAAAGTTTCTCTACCTTCTGAGCCCCCAGGAAACTCCCTTTAACTGTTTCCCAAATAATATATGAGCATTATGTACAAGTCAAGAATTGATGGCAGTCTGCCAAATCAAGTACTGGAAATGAGTTGTGGTTTCATCCACCAGGAATGCTTTTAGTCAAATCTCTTAAACAGCTAGGGCATTAATTTCATTTCTAGAATTAAAAAAATATATATATATAAAACAGCTTGGGATGCTTTTAATATTATGGCAATTATTGCCATATACAGCAATTTTAGACCCTAAGGAAATAAGCCAAATTTATATCTAAATTTGGTAAAAGAAAACATTCCAGTTAGAAAATCAAGTAGATGAATGAACGGAAGAAGAGAAGGAGAAAAAGATTACAGAGTGTAGACAGAAATGTAAATATCAAAGCATATATTCCTCATGATGACAAACATTGACTTCACTGACTCTTCTACATTCAAACCAAGCTAAATTCTGGGATAAAATGTTGTCAGTTTCATCCAGTGCTGACAAATATTAGTGATGTTTCTTTGTCATCTTTGTCTGAGCCATCTCATTATTTGTTATTCCTTGGAGCTTGCTGTATTTTGCTTAGATTTGAGAGACTTTACAGAAAATATTTACTTCATCATTTCTAAAATGTTCAGATGCTGTGACAGGGATGAAAGTACTGTTAAGAAGGCTGCAGCTATGATGGTAGTGGAAGTAAAAAAATTAAACTGACGGGAAATGATTAAATGTGCCCATGTGAATGAAACAAATTATTCAGTAGGGAGGATTCTCAAGGACAAGAAATAAATAAAACAGAACACAGAAACTGCTGTGAGTATGTCATTGACAACAATCATCAAGAGAAATGCATGATAAAAAGGAAAATATAAAATAAAAAAAATACTGTATGGTTAGACATACGTCCTAGACTTTTACCAAACAAAGCAAAACACCAAAAATATTGGCTACCCATTAAAACAATCAAAAGGAAGCATAATACAGCAACTTTGCTTCAGGTGACTGGAAATTTAAAACTTATTGTATTCTGAGTATTTTTCCTGTGTGTTATTGATAAAGGTAAATATGCATGATCTTTACTTGGGTGAACTGATCCATCTTTACATGCATCATTTTTTAACAACAGGCCACCCCTGAGATAGACACAATATATTTACTGTGTTGTACCATCTTTTATGTTTAATGTCATCCATTAATTTCCAAAATCAATTTTTTTATTCTAATTTTCCCATTTTATGTTAATCATTTTGATATTTTTATAACAATCAAAGAGATTTTATAATTTTTTTCAAGTGGATTATCAGCAGTCTTCATACAGCTGACAAATGATATAGCCAGGGTTTGAACCCAGGCCACGGGACTTCAGAGTTTATTTCTTCTACCACTGAGCTATGTGGCTATATTAACCTGAAATCTACCAGAGCAGTGTTTTGGTCTTTCTACATAAACAATACTTTGCAAGTATATATAAAAAAACAAATTAGTAATCCATATTATCTCTCAGCACCCTTTGATAGTGTAGAGCTCATGTCTAAAATACTCTATTTTTTTTTTTTTGTCATAAGGAAAATAACAGAAGAAAAGCTCCTTAGTTGTTTTTAGGGAAAAACAAATTCTCAGCATAGTTGTTGTTAGCTGCGAAGTCATTTCTGACACTTTGTGACCCCATGAACTGCAGCGCCCTAGGCTTCCCTGTCCATCACTATCTCCCAGAGTTTGCTCAAGCCCATGTATACTGATTTGGTGATGTCATCCAACCATCTCACCCTTTGTTGCTCTCTTCTCCACTAGCCCTCCATCTTTCCCAGCAACAGGGTCTTTTCCAATGAGTCGGCTCTTCACTTTTATTTTCATATGCATTGACTATTCTTTCACATACTTATATATATTTTAAAAATAACTTATTTTGTACTTAACATTTTTTATTTTTAATGCAGTCTTCACTTGCCAATGAATAGTGTGGGTAAAGTGCCATTTTCTCATCTGTTGGCATGTGAAAACTTGAGCTTTCCTGTCTCAGAAGGCTATAGTCCATAGGGTCACAAAGAGTTGGACATGACTGAGAAAGTATGCACACCTTCTTTCTTTTTTTTTTTTAATTGTTATTACTTTTATTACATTCAAAGCTTTCAATCCATCAAGAGTTAGCTTAAATAATTTTCATTCATACATCAGAAAAGTGATTTACTAAGTAGAATAAGTCTTTGCATATCCTTCTAGTTTAGTTGTTCACAAGGAAATTAGCGCTACATAAATGCTGTTATTGGAAAAAAACTAGATTATATAATGGGTATAGACATGTGAAAAAATATTTTTTCATCCAATTGTATAGTAAACCTCCCATACTGGTTCATACTTATTTCTTTAAATATGCAATATGTTTATATTTTCAAATAGTATTTTCTTTTTTTTCCAAACTTTAAATTTATTTATTTTTTTTATTTTCTTTACATTATCGTGTTGGTTTTGCCATACATTGACATGAATCTACCATGGGTATACATGTGTTCCCCTTCTAGAACCCCCCTCCCACCTCCCTCCTGATTCCCTCTCTCTGGGTCATCCCGGTACACCAGTCCTGAGCATCAAACCTGGGCTGGCAATTGATTTCGCTTGTGATAGTTTACATGTTTCAATGCCATTCTCCCGTATCATCCCTCTCCCATAGAGTCCAAAAGACTGTTCTATATATCTGCGTTTCTTTTGCTGTCTTGCATACAGGGTTATCATTACCATCTTTCTAAATTCCATATATATGCATTAGTATACTGTATTGTTGTTTTTCCTTCTTATAGAAATTAAATCAGCTTTGGAGTGTTCCGTTTAAATAACACATTTTCCCTGTGTAGTGGGAGCTCCTCTAATGGATACATATTCCAAAGTTTTATTTCTACAATGTACACACAACTTTCCCCATATTTATTTCACATAACAGAACAGGCTCTAGTATATGAATTATGTCTACGATTTAACTTTGATGCACATTTAAATTAAAGCTTATTCTTTGTTGTCCTTAATGCATGTACTTCAATTACCACTTTTGGGAGAAATATTTAAATTTTCCTGAATCATCCAACTCTTTGCGACTCTATGGACTATAGCCCACCAGGCTCCTCTCTCTACAGGATTCTGTAGGCCAGAATACTGGTGTGGATTGCCATTCCCTTCTCCACGGGACCTTCCCAACCAAGGAAGCAAACCCAAGTCTCTTATGTCTCCTGCATTGACAGCTGGGTACTTTACCACTAGAACCACCTAGGAAACCCAGTGATTTAGAGAACCATGTAAAGGAAAGCTTCACTCAAGGAGTGGATGGGATAATCATATCCTTTAAATGCATGTGAATGCATATAATGTATACAAATTAATGCATGCAAATATCTCATACTGTGATATAGAGCCCAACATAGAAGGAGGGGTCCCCACTCCTGAGACCTGCCGTAGGTACAGGAATTTATGATAATTATAAAGATAATGAACCCTATTACTAAGGAAATCCTGCAAGGCAAAACTGAACCCATCTAACTCGCAGAATTAGAGTGATTTTGGTAAGGTCACTATTTTTACTTTCGTCTCTTATAATAACTCAGTGTCATGTTGACCCTCAAATTTGCCTTTAACTTTTTTCCTTTTTTCCCCTTTTTTATTTATTTACTTTACAATATTGTATTGGTTTTACCATACATTGACATGAATCCGCCTAAAGATGTAGTCATGACTCCTAGCACAAATCTTTATATGTTCCTTAACATGTTCTGTCACCCAGTAGATATTATACATATGATATGTGTGTCTTAGTTGCTTTAGAAATGGGTAAATTAAATAGACACTTTTCTGGGTTCTCAAATGTGATTTTACAAAATATTTTAAATCTAATGAGAGAGATAGAGATAAATAAAAACTCTAAGTATAGGGGCTACCCTGATGGTCCAGTGGCTAAGACTCCACACTCCCAGTGAAACAGCCCAAAGTTCAATCTCTGGTCAGGGAACTAGATCCAACAGGTTGTAACTAAAGATCCTTTATGCCACAAGGAAGAAGATACAACATGAAAAAAATTAAGGGCAGTGAAGCCTAATATATAAATACACATTTAAAAAGTAACTAAACTCTAAGTATACAATAGTTCTACTCTGGGAGTTTAGAACAACTAAATGGTACAGGACTGGTTCAAAATTGGGAAAGAAGTACATCAAGGCTGTGTATAGTCACCCTGCTTATTTAACTTATAGCAGAATACATCATACAAAATGCCAGGCTGGATGAAGCACAAGATGGAATCAAGAATGCCAGGAGAAATATCAATAAACTCAGATAAGCAGATGACACCACCCTTATGGCAGAAAGTGAAGAGGAACTAAAGAGCCCCTGGATGAAAGTGAAAGAGAAGAGTGAAAAAGCAGGCTTAAAAGTCAGCATTCAGAAAACTAAGATCATGGCATCCAGTCCCATCACTTCATAGCAAACAGATGGGGAAAAAATGGAAACACTGACAGATTTTATTTTGGGGGGCTACAAAATCTCTGTAGATGGTGACTGCAGACATGAAATTGAAAGATGCTTGCTCCTTGGAAGAAAAGCTATGACCAACCTATACAGTATATTAAAAAGCAGAAGCATTACTTTGCCAACAAAGGTCCGTCTAGTCAAGGCTATGGTTTTTCCAGTAATTCTGTATGGATGTGAGAGTTGGTCCATAAAGATAGCTGAGCACCAAAGAACTGATGCTTTCGAACTGCTGTCTTGGAGAAGACTCTTGAGAGTCCCTTGGACTGCAAAGAGATCAAATCAGTCAATCCTAAAGGAAATCATCCCTGAATATTCATTGGAAGGACTGATGGCTGAAACTGAAACTCCAATACTTTGGCCACTTGATGCGAAGAACCGATTCATTGGAAAAGACCCTGATGCTAGGATAGATTGAATGCAGGAGGAGAATGGCATGACAGAGGACAAGATGGTTGGATGCCATCACTGTCTTGATGGACATGAATTTGAGCAAGCTCTGGGAGTTGGTAATGGACAGGGAAGTCTGGTGTGCTGCAGTTCATGGGGTCGCAAAGAATCAGACACGAATGAATTTCTGAACTGAACTGAAATAGTGCAGAAGAATTTTATTTTTAGAGATAATACCTGAGTTTGCTGCTGGTAGATAGACTGAATTTGAATATATGCCCATACCAAATGACATTCCTGGTGGCTCAGTAGAAAAAGAATCCACCTGCAAGGCAAGAGATGAAGGTTCAATCCCTGCATCAAGAAGGTCCTCTGAGAAGGAAATGGCAATCCACTCCAGTATTTTTGGCTGAGAAATCACATGTACAGAGCAACCTGGCAGGCTACAGTCCATGGGGTCACAAAGAGTCAGACTGGAGTTAGTGATTAACCACCACCACTAGTGCCAAATTAGATATTCCAAATTGGTAAAGGGTTTGTGGCAATGAAAACTGTTCAACACACCCTATGTTTTATCATTTCTTCTCTTATTCATTTTGCATCACATTAGGTATAAACAACTAAAATAAATACAGAGTTAGTGTAACTAAGATTTGTTAAATATGGTATAATTTCCCATTGTGTAGGGTTTTTTTTTTAATTTTTTATTTTGTACTGGAGTACAGCTGACTAGGGCTTTTCTGGTGACTCAGATGGTAAAGAGTCCGCTTGTAATGTGGGAGGCCTAGGAAGATTCCCTGGAGGAGGGCATGGCAACAAACTCCAGCATTCTTGTCTGGAGAATCCCTGCGGACAGAGGAGCCTGGCAGGCTACATACAGTCCATGGAGTCACAGAGTTTGACATGCCTGAGCAACTAAGCACACATAGCTGATTAGTGATGTGACAGTTTCAAGTGATCTAGAAGACCTCCTAGAACTAGTACCTAAAAAAAAGATGTTCTATTAATCACTGGGGATTGGAATGCAAAAGTAGAACATCAAGATGTACCTGGAGTAAGAGGCAAGTTTGATCTTTGAGTACAAAATGAAATAAGGCAAAGGCTAACTGAATTCTGCCAAGAGAATGCAAATACACTTTTACATGAGAGAAGACTTTACACGTGTTCATCACCAAATGGTCAATGCCAAAATCAAATTGATTTCATTCTTTGTAGCTGAAGATGGAGAAGCTGTATACAGTCAGCATAAACAAGACCTGGCATTGACTGTGGCTCAGATCATCAGTTTCTCATAGCAAAATTCAGGCTTAAATGAAAGAAAACTGGGGAAAGCACTAGACCAGCCAGGTATGACTTAAATTAAATCCTGTATGAATTTGCAATAAAGGTAACATATAGATTCAAGAGACTAGACCTAGTTAACAGTGTGCCTGAAAAACTATGGACAGAGATCTATAATACTGTACAGGAGGTGACAAACAAAACCATTCCAAGGAAAGAAAAAGCAAGAAGGCAAAGTGGTTATCCAAAGAAGGTTTACAAATAGCAGAAGAATGAAGGAAATTGAAAGCAGGAGAGAGAAGGAAAGGTACATCCAATTAAATGTAGAGTTTCAAAGAATAGCTAGGAGAGACATGAAGGCCTTATTCAATTAATAGTGCTTAATAATAAAAGAAACCAAAAAAAGGGGGAAAGACTAGAGAGCTCTTCAGGAAAATTGGAAATATCAAGGGAGCATTACACCTAAAACTGGAGCAATAAAGAATAAAAATGGTAAAGATCTAGCAGATGCTGAAGAGATCAAGAAGAGATAGAAAGAATACATAGAATTGTATAGAAAAAGATCTTAATGAACCAGATTACTATGATGTCATGGCTAGTCACCCAGAGCCAGACATTCTGGAGTGGAAAGTCAAGTGGACCTTAAGAAGCACTACTGATAATAAAGCTAGTGGATGCAATGAAATTCCAGAACTCTTCAAATCCCTAAAGGAGGTTGCCATCAAAGTTTTGCATTCATTATGTCAGCAAATCTGGAAGACCCAGCAGGGGCCATAGTACTGGAAAAGGTCAATCCCATCCCAATTCCCAAGAAGGGTAGTACCAAAGAATGTATTAACCATCAGAAAATTGCACACATCTCCCATGCGAGTAAAGTCATGCTTAAAATCTTGCATGCTAGGCTTCAGAAGTATGTAAACAAAGAACATCTAAATGTCCAAGGTGGGTTTAGAAAAGGAAGAGGAGCTAAAGATCAAACTGCCAACATTCGCTGGGTCATAGAGAAGCAAAGGAATTTCAGGAACAAACAAACAAACAAACAAACAAACAAACATGTATCTCTGTTTCATCAGCTAAGCTGAAGCCTTTGACTGTGTGGATCATGACAAACTGTAGAAAGCTCTTAGAGTTATGGGAATACCAGGCCATCTTACCTGTCTCTGAGAAACTTGTATGAAGGTCAAGAAGCAACAGTTAGAACCCTGTATGAAACTACTGATTGGTTCAAGATTGCGAAAGGAGTATGACAGAGTTATCTGCTGTCACTCTGTGTAGTCTATGTGCTGAGCACATCATGGGAAATGCCCCACTGAATGGGCTACAGGTTGGAATCAAAGTAGGCGTGAGAAACATCAACAACCTCAGATATGGGGATGACAGCACTCTAATGGCAGAAAGTGAAGAGGAACTAAAGAGTCTCTTGATGAGTGTGAAGGAGGAAAATGAAAGAGTGGACTTAAGACTAAAAAATAGAAAATAAAAACTAAGATCATGGCATCTGGCCCCATTACTGCATGGCAAACAGAAGGGAAAACAGTGGAAGTAGTGACAAATTTCCTCTTCTTGGGCTCCAAAATCACAGTGAATGGTGACTGTGGCCATGAAATTAGAAGACAATTACTGATTGGAGGAAAGCAATGACAAACAATGTATTGAAAACAGAGATATTATTCTGCTGACAAAGGTCTGTGTACGAGGTTATGGTCTTCCCAGTAGTCAAGTATGGTTGTGAGAACTGGACTGTAAAGAAGGCAAAATGCCAAAGAATTGATGACTCCTCTAAGTCCCTTGGATAGCAAGGATACCAAACCAGTCAGTCTTCAGGGATATCAACCCTGAATGTTCAATGGAAGGACTGATGCTGAAGCTGAAGCTCTAGTATCTTGGTAATCTGATGTGAACAGACAACTCATTGGAAAAGTCCCTGATGCTGGGGTGCAATGGACAGCATCACTGGTGCAATGAACATGAACTTGGGCAAACTCCGTGAAATAGTGAGGGACAGGGAGGCCTGTGTGCTGCAGTCCATGGGGTTGCAAAGAGTCAGAAATGAGTGACTGAGCAACAGCAATATAGTCAATTAATGATGCTGTGACAGTTTCAGGTGAACAGCAAAGGGACTCAGCCATACAATTTTTGTAGCTTTAAAACGCTTTTTAAATGGTGTTCTACATTCAGATGTGCTTATCAATAATCATATTTACTGAGAACAAGCTGAAACTCTCATAACAAATAACCTTGAATAATAATTCTTTCATAATCAATCAGCTTATCCCATATGGTCCCATTGTTTATCCCATTGTTTCTCTATTCTATTTGATAATGAAGACTAATGTGTCTCTTGTTTTTATGTTGTCCTTTTTTTAATTCTTACCTATGAAAAATTACATGAAGGCAAATATTTTATGTCATGTGACATTTGTCTGGGCCTATATCACATTTGAAATATAAACGTTGTCAATTTTAGATGCCAATTTGATAGTGATATTTTAAGGGTTAATGACAGTGAAGAATATAACCAAATGTAATTCATTCCCAGAGTAACATAGAAATATCTATGTCACTGTTAAAAACATGTCCTTGTAAATTCCATTTGAAAAAAATGTCGATGATCAAAACCTTAGGGGAAACTAGATTGTCTCCATTATAAACAGTTCTGTGGAAACAAATTTGAAATGTATGCACTTTGTTCTACTGGGACTTTGAATAACTCAACTGCATATTTCAAAAGAAGTCACGAGTGTGTTAAGAAAAGAAACTAATGCATGGTAGAAGCCAGACTAATCAAGGGAAACAGTGCTACAGCATATGTTGTTTTCTCTAGAAAAATCCAAATGGGACATTCAGATGACTGAGTCTGAAATTAATTTTATAGGCATTAACGTTTGTGAGTGCTTCACACACGCAAGTTCAGAACATTTCCCTTGATGGTAAAACAAAATGTGGTATCAAGAGGGACATAAATTGAAACTCACAGCCCCTTGCAATCAATTGAGTTTTACATCAACTTTGTTTTCATTGTTCTTAGAAAATTTATACCATGCTTCCCTACCAAAATGTTGGTTAAAATAATATTAAATATTTACAGACTAAGTGGATACTAATATAATATTTCTCAACCATATGCTTAATTTCAAGGGTCATACTGTCATATCTACAAGAATTTGCTTTCCATTCTCCAAATTTTCATGCTGTTTTATAAAAGTAAAACATGGATCAATATTAAAAATTATTCCATAAATTTAAGAGGTTAAGAATTTAGTCTGTAAAAACAATAACCACAAGAGAAAATGAATCATACATCTTAAATGTTATTCAAAGTTCTATGTAATAATCAGTTAAGGGGAAAAAAAGCACCATTTATGAAAAATGCTGTGAGTACCATCTTGAGAACTTTAAGTCAGTTAAAGCTCTGATTTAAAACCTATGATATGGGAGAAGGGCATTGAAGCATGTTAATTATCATATGTCTAATCAATCGCCAGTCGAGAATTGATGCTTGGGGCTGGTGCAGAGAGATTTCCCAGGGGGGAGGGAGGAGGGAGGGGGATTCCGGAGGGGAAGCATATGTAAACCCATGGTGATATCATGACAATGTATGGCAAAAACAATAATAAAAAATAAAAAGTCAAAAAAAAAATGACAAGGGCTAAAACAAAAAAAAATAAAATAAAAAAAAATAAAACCTATAATTCATGTCCATCATCAGAAGTCTTTGTTGAGTAAACAAGTAAATCTCTGTAAAAAAATTTTAATATGAGCAACTCTGCTAGAGATTCAGACACTTTCAGTCCTCTAAATTCTTTTAAAATAAATTTTACCAGATAGTCCAATGGTTGAACTAATAGAGTCAACTATATTTCAGCAAAGTCCATCTTAGTAGGGCCATAAGTTTTGCAACCTATAATGTGTTGTATACTTTGCATTAAGCAATATAATTCATCTTAAAATTTCTTATAATTTATTTTATTGAAATTTCAAAGACATGAATGTTACCCCCAAAAATCCAGCCATAAATCACTTGCCTAAACTATAATTTGACTAAGTGACAATGAAGGCAAATAGATGGGGAAACAGTAGAAATAGTGACAGACTTTATTTCTTTGAGGTCCAAAAACACTGTAGATGATGACTGCAGCCATGAAATTAAAGGATGCTTGCTCCTTGGAAGGAAAGTTATGACCAACTTAGGCAGCATATTAAAAAGCAGAGACTACTTTGCCAACAAAAGTCTGTCTAGCCAAAGCTATGGTTTTTCCAGTAGTCATATATGTATGTGAGAGTTGGACTATAAAGAAAGCTAAGGGCCAAAGAATTGATGCTTTTGAATTGTGGCATTGGAGAAGACTCTTGAGAGTCCCTTGGACTGCCAAGGAGATCCAACCAGTCCATCCTAAAGGAAATTAGTCCTCAATATTCATTGAAAAAACTGATGCTGAAGCCGAGGCTCCGATTCTCTGGCCACCTGATGTGAAGAGCTGACTCATTTGAAAAGACCCTAATGCTGGGCAAGATTGAAGGCAGGAGGAGAAGGTGATGACAGAGGATGAGATGGTTGGCTGGCATCACCGACTCAATGGACTCAAGTTTGAGTAAACTCCAGGAGTCGGCAATGGACAGGGAGGCCTGGCATGCTGCAGCCCATGCGTTCACCAAGAGTCGGACAGGACTGAGTGACTGAACTGACTGAAACTATAATTTGACTAAGTGACATTGAGAGTCTTTTGCACTTGAAAATTTTGATAACCTAATGTACCCATTTTATAGAAATACACAATTCCAACTTGATTTTAGTTTTCATTTAAATTTAGTATTTTTTTCTAGCACAGAATACTTTTTGATGTACTTATCCATATTTCCATGATGCTTTGTACTCACAAGATTATTGTCTATTTCTAAAGTTTCTTTTCTGTGATTGTGCTTTCAGTCTGTCTGCTCTCTGATGCCCTCTCTCAGCACCTACTGTCTTGGGTTTCTCTTACCTTGGTTGTGGGGTATCTCTTCATGGCTGTTCCAAAATAACTGAAGATGGTGACTGCAGCCATGAAATTAAAAGATGCTTACTCCTTGGAAGAAAATTTATCACCAACCTAGACAGCATATTAAAAAGCAGAGATGTTACTTTGCCAACAAAGGTCTGTTTAGTCAAGGTTATGGTTTTTCCCATAGTCATGTATGGATATGAGAGTTGGACTATAAAGAAAGCTGAGTGCCGAAAAATTGATGATTTTGAACTGTGATGTTGGAGAAGACTCTTGAGAGTCCCTTGGACTGCAAGGAGATCCAACCAGTCCATCCTAAAGGAGATCAGTCCTGGGTGTTCATTGGAAGGTCTGATGTTGAAGCTGAAACTCCAATACTTTGGCCACCTCATACGAAGAGCTGACTCATTTGAAAAGACCCTGATGCTGGGAAAGATTGAAGGCAGGAGGAGGAGGGGACAAAGAGGATGAGATGGTTAGATGGCATTGTCAACTCAATGGGCATGAGTTTGGGTGGGCTTTAGGAGTTGGTGTCGGACAGGGAGGCCTGCTGCTTCAGCTCATGGGTTCGCAAAGAGTTGGACATGACTGAGGGACTGAACTGAACTGAAAGTTTCTTTTTCCCCTTAACATTTGAAGATACATATGAACTACCAAATATGGATCCAACAAAAATGTTGCAAATATCATATTATTATGCAAAAAAAATTGCTTGTTCAAAATAGATGACCAAGATAACCTAATGACTGTCACAAATGTATTTTCCACATCAAAAGTTAAACCAATAGAGTCTGAGGTTTTAAGAATGAGCAGTATGGTGGTGAGAGACCACATCATTTGAAAATACAAAAAAGTTAAGGGCAAGTTATCTAGTAGAGCCAAGGTCAGTGCTCACAGGTGTCAGCCAGTCACCCTTGAATTTAGGTCATCAGTTTTAGTTTATTTTTAATATCCTATAAATGTGGTTTCTTTTAGCTTATTTCAAATTTCTGCCTATGTTATTCTCTTCTTTCTCTTTATTTGGATTAAAATGTACATTACATTTTTACCTCTACTTGTTAAAAATTATGTAATCTACTAGCAATACTTCATTTAGCCTATACATTTTAATAGGCTTATGTAGCATATGAAATGAAGAGGGATCATAATCTCTGGTATACCTAGAGTACCTAACCCAATTTTGAATATTTAATCTTAGTTTTCTTTTTGTAATATATATGCTGCTGTTGTGATGCACTGTAGCTCTATTCTGTTATTTTATATTGTGTTGTTTTAAGTGGTCAATGTTTGCTTAGAATTAACCACATACTACCATCTTATTGTTTATCCTCTGTCTTGTAGAATTTCATGCCTAAAAAGTACTTTAAAATATTCTTAATTAGCCTTTATTTTTTGAAATCTCTGTCTATTTTTCTTCATTTTTGTCTACATATGCAATGTATAGAAACACCACTGAGACAAATATAATTCATAACATAAAACTAGAAAGCAATTCTTATCAGAGACAGGATATTGAACATGAATAAAATGTGAGGAAAGAAATATAGACCAATGAAATAAGATAGAGAGTCTAGAAACAGGTCAACGATGTATACTAACTTTTTCTTAACAAACTACGCATGTAATTGAGGGTGTTAATAAAGTTGTTTTGGCTAATTTGATTATCCATGTCATTTGAGGTAGATTATATACTTACATGTGAAAGGCAGAACAGAAAATCTTCTAGTTAGAATTGAAGGGAAGTATATTTATGGTTTTGAGGTAATTTCATAAATCTCTTTAACCTGATGCTATTCATTTCCAATTGCTGTTAATTATGTAAAAATGATTAATGATGTTATGAAATTATGTAAAATTTAATATCGCAAATATTAATGAAATTATGTAAAAATTATCATAAACATGGAGGGTTAAAACAACACAAATATACTGTCTCACAATTCTGGAGGTCAGAAGTCCTAAAGTCAAGGTATAGGAAGGATTGTGTTCTTTCAAAATATTCTAGGGATGAATATGTTTCCTTGTATATTCTTGATTCTTGTGGCTACTTGTATTACTTGTCTGATGGGCACTCCCTCCATCTCCAAAGTCTCTTAAACTTGTCTCTCTTTTTCTGGCCACTTGAATCCCTCTTATAAGGCCACTGATTATTTTGTTGTGCCCACCACATTATCTACAATGATTTCTCAATTGGAAGACACAATTTAATCACATCTGCATTTTTCTATCTTTATTTCTATTTTTTTTTTTTTTGCATCATAAGGTAACATTCACAGATTTGAGAAATTAGAATGTGGACATTTTTGTTGATGACTTCTGGTCCCTAAATTTCTATATTCATCCACATATAAAATGCATTCACTCCATAATAATATCCCCAGAAGTTTCAACTCATTGGAGCATAGACTCATAATCCAAGATTTCATTTAATATTCATCAGCTTAAAAGGCTCAAGTCTCATCTAAATCAGATGTGAATGAGACTCTGGTAAGATTGTCCCTGGCACAAAATTCCACTCCATCCGTGGGCTACAAAACTAGGAAAAAAGTCATTTGCTCCCAAATGCAATGTTGGGCCAGGAATAGTAAACAAAGAATAGACAATGCCTTTTCTAATGTGAAAAAATGAAAAATAAAAGGAGTCACTTGTCAAATGATTTGAAATTAGTCTAGGCTAACAGAGGTAAGCTTCAAGGATTAATAATAATCTTCTGTGTTTCATGGGTCCCTGCTGTGACTCAAGGTTTCACTCTTCAAATCTCCTTCCTTTTTCATGAAGATAGCATGCATTTATATCAAAGAAATTTTATTCACCTGTTTCCTCCCTGTAGAATTTTGTGAATCTTATAGTCTTCATTTGTTTTCCTTCCTTACCTTATAGCTCATGCTGGCAGTGTTTCTATTGGTGTAACATTTGCAATAACCCTGTAGGTTCCCTGTGTATTTCAAGGGAATTCACTGCATTAGACAAAGGCTCCTTTACAGATCTTTACAGAATGATCTTACCTCCATTCTTGGTTTCTATGTTGATGTAGCTGAGGGAATCCATGAATCATATGTTTAATTTGCTTGTAGAGCATTTCTGTAAGTAAATAATCTTTTGACCTTTCTAAGATATTAGCCAGAGATTCAGTCATATCCCCAGCTTTCTGACTGTAATTGCCCTAATTTCACCATCCTTTAAAGTGGCTTTCCTGGTGGCTCAGATGGTAAGGAGTCCACCTACAATGCAGGAGACCTGAGTTTGATCCCTGGATTGCGAAGATACCTGGAAAAGGGGATGGCTTCCCACTCCAGTATTCTGACTTGGCTAATTCCTTGGACTGTCCATGAGGTCATGAAAAGTTGGACAAGACTGAGCAACTTTCACTAATTACTGCAGTTTGGATAAACAAAATTTTCATTATCGTGAAGTCATGGCTGCTTTTACTTAACACTTCTTCCTTCCTTTTCTAAGTATGCAGCATTTTAATATAAGCAGCAACAAGAAATTACTACACACCCTTTACAATTTACTCAGAAATCTCCTCAGCTGGATATCCAAGTTCATCATTTACAAGTTCTGCCTTTTATATAACTATAGGATGTAATTCAACTAAGTAAGATTTATCCTACTGTATAATAAAGAATTCTTTTCATCCAGTTTCCAATAACATATGCCTCATTTCCCTCTAAGTCCTCATCAAAACTTCCTCTAGTATTCCCATTTCTACAAAAAGCTTGTCTATGCTGATGTAAGTATTCCAATATAGATTTTTGCTACTCATTTCTTGAGTTTTCCCTAGCAGAGTTCTTAATATTCATATTTTGCTAAGAATCTGTTCAGGTCAAACTAGGCTTTTTCTATCATGCTCCTCAAAATTCCTCATACTCTACACATTGCACAATCCAAATGTTTGGATATTTATTACGTCAACCTTGTACTTCCAGGTACCAAAATGTTTTCTATTACTGCTTAACAAATTACTACAAATACAGTAGCTTAAAAAAGCACAAATTTGTTATCTTGCTATTCTAAGGGTCAGAAGTCTTCTAACCAACATGTCAGCACAGCTATATTTCTTATGGAAGCAACAGGGAGAACTTAAACAACATTTTCCAATTTCTCCAGGCTTCCTACAACTTTGACTCTTGGCTCCTTTCGACATTTTTAAGGCCAGCAACATAACATCATCAGAGCAATCACTTCTGTGGTCACATCTCCTTCTTCTGACTCTTACATTATGTCCTAACCCTTTGTGATTTCATTTGACCCATCCAGACATCCCAAGATAATCTTCATGTTTCAAGACCTTTAAATTAACCTTTAAAATAATCACATCTGCAAAGTCTCTGCAAGTAAATGATATATGTTACAAGGATTAAAGTGTGAATTTGTGTGTGTGTGAGGAAGGCATTGTTCTTCCTACTATACAGCCTAAATATTAAAATAATTATG
Organism: Antilocapra americana; assembly: GCA_007570785.1. Lineage (NCBI taxonomy): Eukaryota > Metazoa > Chordata > Mammalia > Artiodactyla > Antilocapridae > Antilocapra > Antilocapra americana. The sequence continues at coordinate 36,092,745 of ML661338.1, read as the reverse complement.
AGTAAGAACATATGGATACATTCAAATTTATTACAAACAAGAATTATGTTGATCTAAAGGCATCATAAAATGAATGAAAAAGAAAGAAACCAGAAAAATGTATGTTCAATGAATACACCTGAGAGACGATATATCCAGAGTACATAAAAATGCTCTCACAGATTAATAAGAAAATATACAGATCCTTCACAAAAGAATAATTTCAAATCAGAAATAAATCAATAAGAACCACTCAACATCACAGACATCAGGGAAATGTAATTTCCACTTTGAGATATTCTTGTGTATGCACCAATCTAGCTAAAATTCAATGACTTGATTGCCGATATAAAATCTGGGGCTTTCATATTTTGTCATTTTCTTCACTATGGATATTTTTCAGTAAATTTTCTTTTTGAAACATATTGTATTAAAATTTCTTTTTATTTCCATTGCTGAGTTATTTGGGGCCCCAAAGCTTTCATTTGTCCCATTCCTGATTCAAAGTACAAAACCAGACAAAATGAATCAATAGTAATAGAGGTCAGAATGCTGGTTATCTTTTGGGTAGGTGATATTGATCAGGAAAAAGTCTCTGGGTGCTGGAATTATCTATACCAGTACTGCAGATGTTAGGTTTTGGGTGTATAACCATGAAAGAATTTGTCAAACTGTTCAATCTGCATACTAAACTGTATAAAATTTATGAGTCAAAATAAGTTAAAAAAGCAACTGGCAAGAAATCCCCATCTAAGAAACTGATTATAGGCTGAGACCAGCTCGACAAGCAGGGTTTCCGAAAGCGCAATATGGCGAGGGAATGAGGAATGAGAGATAAGAATTGAGAGAAAAGCGAAGCTCAGCGGACCAACCCATCTGCAAGGTGAAGGTGCCAAACTGAGTCCAGGCCAGCTTTATCATACTTTCAGCTGTGAATGGAAGAATATGCAGGGAGTTAAACTACATCTCATATGGCCTTCAGGGCCAAAGAACAAAATGATCATTAACCATTGAGTAATTAGGAAAAAGTCATCAATTACAAATCAGTAACTAAGACTAATATTTTTATCTATAGATTTTCCACCAGATATGTAAAACATGTGACTCTGAGACACCATTGGGAAACAGTCTGGGGTCGGTTTTCCAACCCCAGGATCATATCTTGTTTTCAAGACTATGAACTGTTCCCTCTGGACTTGTTCCAAGAGTCTCATGCCTTATAGCATCCAGTTTATCAATAATTATAAATTTCTTCTGTGGCCTTTGCCAAGGCCTGCTTTTCTTTTATTCTTCCTGTCTCTTACAATTATATATATATATATATATATATATATATATATATATATATATGTGTGTGTGTGTGTGTGTGTGTGTGTATATATGTTTGTCAACTTCTCCCTTATTTTCAATTATTTATTCCATAGCTCCAAAGAAGTTAATCAAAATTTTCATGTCTCCTAAAAGAGAATAAAATTATATTTTAGTTTACTGTTTTATAGAAAAGATAGAAATGTAATCATATTTCTGTGGGAGGTAGTTTCTATTAGACTCTCAAATGAGTATGGACTCTGAAGTTTGTTTCATGTTCCATACTTCCAACAAGACCATGAAACTCAAAATTTTTTATGGTAAAAATTGACTTTAGTATTCCTCTTGGTTTGTAATGTTATTGATCTCCTTTAGTTCCTAGAATCTAAGACATTCTTACTTTCCTCACATATTATTCCTGCATTTAAAAATAACTGAAAAATCTGCACATCTATCTGTTATGGACTGAATTGTATCCCCTCAACACTCATATGTGGAAGTTCTAATCCCTAGAACCTCAGGATGTGATTGCATTTGGAGAGAGCTTTTTAAGAGTTAAATATGGATGAACGAGTTCATGTGGGTAGGTTCATAACCAATATCACTGATATTTCTTTCAGAAAATTAAGAGAAAGCAGGATTCTGTGCATATAGAGAAAAGAGCACCTGAGGAAACACAGAGAGAAGAATAACCAAGAGAAGCCATCCCTGCCAACACCTTGACCCTGGTCTACCAGCCTGCAGAATGGTGAGAAATAAATTTCTGTTGTTTAAGGGACCTAGTGTATGTATTTTGTTATGTCAATGCTAGAAAATTAATACCACATTGTTTTTCATTCTTTTGAAAGAAACGTGTTTTGACTAATCAAGTGCTGGATTCATGTGAAATTACGAAGTTTCCACTTTGATAATAACTTTCCATTAAGCCCTATGCTATGAGTGTGTTGAGTAAGGAAGCAATGGACACTCTCCAAGAAGATGAGGAAAGGAAAATATCATTCACTGACCACAGGTTGGAAATGTGTGAAGCTATGTATAAATGCAGTGTAAGACATTTCTCACTCTGTTATATGATTAATCATTAATATTTCCCACAATAAACACCAAGATAATGATAGCAAGTTCCATTGATTAGGTATATTATTTCCCCTTAAGCATATAAGTATATTTAAAACAGACAAATTTTACTATGCTTAAATAAAAAGGAATAAATTTAGCTCTATGTTCTCTTAAAGACTCGCCTAGGTTATTTCTTATTTTAATCCCTACCATGCTATAACAGCTAACAGAGAATATTTTTTCTAACAGTGAAACTAAAAAGATAAAAACTCTCTGTTATTCCATTTTCCTCAAGGTGATTCAGATGCAAGATCATCTGAAGTAAATAAATTTTAAAAATCATAAACATATCTCAAGAAAAAGTAAAAGATAGAAGTGGCGATTGCTTGTCCATCAAATGGCAAACAGAGATTGAGAGGTAAGAAAATGATATCAAAGTTAAGGGCTTGTCTCAGCTATATTTATATGTGTGGGAAACTGAAAGTGAACATTTCAGTTTTTAGTCTATTAAATGTCAGTAAACCATCATGTCTAACATTATGCTATTTATTCTGTTCTCAGAAGTAATCATTTCTTTTCAAATGTCTTCAGTTTTTGATCTGTGAGATTACTCTAAAGGTTTAGTTTCATAGAAACATGTAAACCAGAGCCTAAGTTCACAATAATATTTTGGTTTCTTTGTAGAAAGTAATTCTTTGTTAAACAAGGAAACTAAAATTTTATCCTGTACCTAAATTAGTGGCTATCTATGTTAACATGTGTCATTCTACACTATTTCATAACCCTTTTTGTTCATTGGACACTCAGCAAGTAACACTTTAGTTTGTTATTGATAATATAGGGGAAATTCCTCCTCTCAAAAACTTTAGGTACATCTTTTCCATACAAAATCGTATCTACTCTTGCTCTATATCAGATAATATTCACCAATTTTGAGGAATATAATGTTGACATATTTGGGGGGCTATGATTAAGCTAACCATATGTAGGTATGGGCTTCCCTGATAGCACAGTTGGTAAAAAAAAATCTGCCTGCAAAGCAAGAGAATCCAGTTCTATTCCTGGGTTGGGAAGATCTACTGGAGAAGGCATAGGCTACCCATTCCAGTATTTTCAGCCTTCCCTTGCAGTTCATCTGGGAAAGAATCTGCCTGCAATGAGGGAGATCTGGGTTTGATCCCTGGGTTGGGAAAATCCCCTGGAGTAGAGAAATGCTACCCACTCCAGTATGCTGGCCTGGAGAATTCCATGAACTGTATAGTCCATGGGGTTGCAAAGTGTTGGACATGTCTGAGTGACTTTCACTTTCACTTTCATATGTATACATATATATATGTAAACATAATAAACACTAATAAATGGAATTTGCATTTTGCAATGAATTCATAATTCTATGTATTTTTTTTGACCCTGTGGCACATGGGATTTATCTTATCATTTACCTTCACTCATTCTTAGGACTGTGGAAATATAACAGAAAATGTATTTGTTTTGTAATCTGCCCTTTTCCTATTTAATGATACTGCTTAGTAAGTGGAATGATACAATGAAAAAGAAATCAAATTACAACTGTTGTACAGTTGCAAAGTGCCATTTTCTCTGCCACTATTCTAAATTTCCCCTGTTCTATTGTAAGGTTCCTGACTGGTTAATTCTTCTAATCTCCCCTTGCTCTAAATTCATCCCTTGCCTAGCTCTTAGTTTTATCTTTGTAAAACATAGTTCTAATCCTATTATTTCCCAGTAAAATTTGTTTCAATTGTCTCTCATCATGAACCTAACTAAACTCAGATTTCTTATCCTGCCACTTGCAAACTTCTCCAAGAATGTTTTAAAAATATTCTTTGTTTTATCTTTCCACTTCATCCCTACATATTCTTATACTTTCTTTGTATTGTGTTGTGCTATTTTGGAATGAGCTCAAACTAATTTTGCCCTCACTTGGAAGGTCCTAACACAATCGTATTGCAAAGTAAATATTAGTGTACTTTAACAGACCAGGAAGAAAGCAAGCAATATTAAATCTGCAGTTTATAAGATGCTTTAGAGTTAAGAAATAAGTAAATATATCATTATTATTTATTTAGCTATAATTATAAGGCCACATGACAGCTAATTTCATTAAACATTTCTTGTATGTCAGCAATTATGTTTGGTAAACTCTCATTGCTAACACTTTCAAATGATATTTAAAGTATTGTAAATATCATTATTTAGTGGACTGAATGTAAATAGCAATCATTTTAATGATAAACTGCAAAAGAATTCTCTAGCCATAAATGCTTTGAATCAGTTCAATTGCTCAGTCATGTCCAACACTCTATAACCCCATGGACTGCAGCATGCCAAGCTTCCCTGTTCATCACCAACTCTAAGAGCTTGATCAAACTCAAGTTCATTGAGTCAGTGATGCCATTCTTCCTGCCTTTAATCTTTCCCAGCATCAAGGTTGTTTCCAATGAGTCAGTTCTTTGCCTCAGAGCCAAAGTACTGGAGCTTCAGCTTCGGCATCAGTCCTTCCAAAGAATATTCAGGACTGATTTCCTTTAGGATTGACTGGTTGGATCTGCTTGCAGTCCAAGATACTCTCAAGGGTCTTCTCTAACACCACATTTCAAAAACATCAATTCTTTGGTGCCTGGCTTTCTTTATGGTCAAACTCTTACATCCATACGTGACTACTTGAAAAATCATAGCCTTGACTAGACAGACCTTTGTCAGCAAAATAATGTCTCTGCTTTTTCATATGCTGTCTAGGTTGGTCATAGCTTTCCTTCCAAGGAGCAAGCTTCTTTTAATTTCAGGGCTTCAGTCAGCATCTGCAGTGATTTTGGAACCCAAGTTTCTCACTTTTTCCATTTTTTCCCCATCTGTTTGCTGCAAAGTGATTGGAATGGATGCCATGATCTTAGTTTTCTGAATGTTGAGTTTCAAGCCAGCTTTTTCACTCTCCTCTTTCACTTTCATCAAGCGACTTTTCAGTTCCTCTTTACTTTCTGCCATGAGGGTGGTGTCATCTGCATATCTGAGGTTATTGATATTTCTCCCAGCAATCTTGATTCCAGCTTGTGCTTCATTCAGACTGGCATTTCTCATGATGTACTCTGCATATAGTTTAAACAAGCAGGATACAAAAACAGCCTTGACGTATTCTTTTCCCAATTTGGAACCAATTTGTTGTTCCATTTCTAGTTCTAACTGTTGCTTCTTGACCTGCATACAGATTTCTCAAAAGGCTGGTAAGGTGGTCTAGTATTCATATCTCTTTAAGAATTTTCCACTTTTTTTGTGATCCTCACAGTCAAAGATTATGTTATAAATCAGAAGTAGATATTAATGCTTTAAATTTATTTAAAACTAAGATTGGAAAATAAGTAGGTCATGAAATAAATTTTCATTAAAATTAATATTTAGGTCTAGCTCTTCTTTTGTTAATAAAAATTACATGATAATTTAAAATGATGAAGTCTAATGAACCTCTTTTTTTCTTCTCAAACACACTAGTGCATATACAAAACATACATATTTTAAAATTTTGCATATGGTGTCAGAGTATGTATGAAGAAATTTAAGATCATCCATGTGTGTGCTGTGCACTGAGGAATTCCTAAATGCAGGCAAAATATTATGCTAACACTTGAAAATTCCTTTGCCGACAAAGCTATGGTTTTTCAGTAATCATGTACAGATGTGAGAGTTGGACCATGAAGAAAACTGAGCACTGAAGAATTGATGCTTTTAAACTGTGGTATTGGAGAAGACTCTTGAGAGTCCCTTGGCTTTCAAGGAGCTCAAACCAGTCAATCCTAAAGGAAATCAGTCCTGAATATTCATTGGAAGGACTAATGCTGAAGTTGAAGCTCCAATACTTTCACTACCTGATGCGAAGTGTTGAGTCATTGGAAAAGACCCTGATGCTGGGAAAGATTGAAGGCCTGAGGAGAAGGGGACAACAGAGAATGTGGTGGTTGGAGATCATCACCAACTCTATAGGCATGAGTTTGAGCAAGTTCTGGGAGTTGGTGATGGAGAGGGAAGCCTGGAATGTTTCAGTCCATGGAGTCATAAAGAGTCAGACACGACTCAGTTACTGAACTCATATGTTATTAAGAAGTCCTTAATTAATAACATATGTTATGCAATTAATTTCATAGTTGTTAAATTGAAACAAGTCTAGCTATTTTTCTGAAACTAAAGAACATAATGGCAATGAACTAATCTTCCATAATTTAAGGGAATGAAAACCGATGTATTTCAAGTGAATGAACATATGCAATTTACGAAGCATTTTGTCTTCTCTCATTATTTACATATTTCTGCATACATGCCATGTCATTTCAGTCATGTCCCACTCTTTGTGACGCTATGAACTGTAGCCTGCCAGGCTGCTATGTCTATGGGATTCTCCAGGCAAAAATACTAAAATAGGTTGCCATGCATTCCTCCAGGAGATCTTTACTCAGGGATCAAACATACATCTTTTATATCTCCTACAATGATAGGATGGTTCATTACCATTAGCACCACCTGGGAAACCCCTGGATATCTCTAGGCTGAATTACAAATGCTCCTATGCAAGTGTGTCTGTGTGTTTCAATAAAAAATTTTTGCTCTGAAGAAATTTTCCAATTATTATGAACATAAATATAGAAAGGGGCAAATGTGTGCATAAAGTCAACTTAAATATTAATCCATTTATTATCTGTTTTCCTCTAAATTTGTATATCAATTTTTTTAAATTTTACTATTTATATATAGCGATATATATCTATATGCTTGTGTACATGTTTGCATATGTATATGTATATATAGTTGCATAATTTCACAGCGGATGTTAATGCTGCTTTAATGCTTTTGATTTGATAAGTCTGCTAAAGACCAAGGTCACATCAGTTTGAAACAATGCACAGTAAAGTACATTCATATTTCATATAACTAACTTCCTCATAGTGAGTTCACTTAGAAACAGCACGCCAATTCACCAGGTAACAAGTCAGTTGCTTGTTTTGTTAAATTATACTGGTGTCCATAGTATATCATATTAGCAGTCATGTGCTGTCTGCATTGCTGGGTTCTTTTGCTTTAATATTTCATGTTTAAATACTCATTTAGGGCAGTGCAGACTAATGGTTAAACATGTGAATATTGAATCTAATTACCTAAGTTCAGTACTGGCTCCAACACTTACTAGCTGTATAACCATTAACAAGATACTTAAACCCGCTGTGCCTTAGTTTTTTCATAGTGCTTTATGAAGTCTAAATGAATTAAAGTTTGCAGCAAGCTTAGATCAATGACTGACTCATAGTAGGCATCGTTACATATACTATTAGTCATGTTGGGCTTCTCAGGTGGCAGAGTGGTAAAGAATATACCTCCAGTATAGGAGATGCAAGAGACTCCAGTTTGATCCCCAAATCAAAAAGATAAAATGTCAACCCACTTCAGTATTCTTGCCTGGAAAATTCCATTGACAGAGAATCCTGATGGACTACAGTCCACAGGGTCACAGAATTGGACACGAATGAGCACACACAAACACACACACACACACATTACATATATACTTTTTTAATAAAATAAAATTATCCATTTTATTTCTTGTAGATGGAGTGCTTATGGAACAGGTTGGAGTTTTTCTGTGCCAGCCGTATAACTTATAGAATTAATTTTTTTCTAACTCTTATGCTTCTCCTTCTCCTTTAGCTAAGATTTCTTCTATAATTGTCCCACTTAAAAGTAAAACATTTTATATGTTTAGAGACAGAAGACCTGACTATATTTGTTGTAATATTTAATTTCATTGTGTACCTGTGACTAAGAGAGAGACAGATTTTTAAATCTGAAGCACTTGCATTCCCCAAATAAATGGAAATATTTCTCATTGAAGAAATAAAAAAAATATACAAAGTGTTCATTTGGTAGATATTTGTTGATACCCTATTCAATGCTTTCAGCAGGAAGTGATGAATGGGGACATGGTTCATGATTTTAAATAATTTAAATTCTAGATATTCTGTGTAATCTATTTAATATGAAGGCATAAAATGAAATAACATTCCAAAAATTATTATATCAATCTCATTTTATCTTTATTACTATTTAATGCACCACTTGAGGTACTATGTTGCTCTTAACATAAAAAATAGTAATGTAGCATCGGCAATTTTTTTCAAACTGAGTCATGTAAAAATCAATGTACCATTAGTTAGACTTTACAGAAAGAAAATATAGCTTAATGAAACGACTGACATGAACTAAGAATAAATGGCAACGATAAAGTGGCAGTTCAATTCAGTTCAGTCACTCAGTCATGTCTGACTCTTTATGACCCCATGGACGGCAGTATGCCAGACTTTCCAGTCCATCACCAACTCCCAGAGCTTGCTCAGACTCATGTTTATTGAGTTGGTGATGCCATCCAACCACCTCATCCTCTGTTGTCCCTTTCTCCTCCCATCTTCAGTCTTTCCCAACATCAGAATCTTTTCTAAGAACTCAGTTCTTCACATCAAGTAGCCAAAGTATTGGAGCTTCAACTTCAGCATCAGTCCTTCCAATGAATATTCGGGACTTAGTTCCTTTAGGATTCACTGGTTTGATCTTGTAGCCCAAGGGACTCTCAAGAGTCTTCGCCAACAGCACTGTTCAAAAGCATCAGTTCTTCGATGCTCAGTTAAGAAACATCAATTAAAAAAAAAATCAAAATTGTGATAGAAGGCAGAGAAACAGGTGATACTTAAAGCTAGAGATCTGATGAAAATCCAGGTTCATGTGCTTATGGAGCAAGTAAAAGCAGGGGCCTAACCTAGTATCACTGAAATACAGGAAGGGCAAAGAATACACAACAGCAGTCAAATTTTCGATTTTCTTCTGACATAGAATTGTCTTCTTGCCTGTTCTCACATCAACCCAAAGAAAAGAAAGCTGGTCAAGAAGCACCAAACCTGTAATCATAGCTAGTATAAGTCTGTTTAGTCTCATTTTCCAAGTAAGTAAACAAGATAGATGAACTTTGAATTGAGTAATTCAGATAAAAATGATCAGTTCTTTGGAGAGCTGAAACAAGTAAGATTTCAATTCTCATATTTAATGTAATGAGAACATTCATAAATAATCTGAGAATAATGAGGAAAACTTGGAAACTGAGAATTTTTATGCTGAGACTTAAAAACTCATTAATACCATTATAATATAGCATTAATTTGTTATCAAGAGTGCCAACATCATGGCTAGCACCATCAGCAAAGACAGAATTTTATAAAAGAATAAGAATATAAAAGGCAGCAGATTGTTCAGTAGGAACACTAGGTACTGAAAAACAATGGAAAGTTGCTTTCAATTTTGAAGAATATTTTCAATGTAGCATAGGTATCCAGGAATATTAAGTGATTGAAAGTACATAATAAAATAGTTACTTTCATGAAGAGCCTGCAACAATGAGATATAAAAAAGAAATATTTTTGAATCAATGGTGTCAGTCTAAGGAAACCAATGAGCGAGGTCAAGACACTAGCCTTAATGAATAGAGTAGCTGGCTCAGATTAGGAGAGAGCATGGGCACCTGATTATTGACAAAAATAAAAGGCAGGGTAGAGAGCAACTGGTGTTATAGTTTTATATAGTATGGATTATATTGAAAACATTATTGAGTATTATATGTTAATATATATTATCTTTATAAATAACTAAATATTTAAGGAAAGATATGTTTAGAGGATAAAGATTGGGTTTAAAGATATGTATTAAAGATTTGTTAGTAAGCAGAAGGTAGTTTTAGTATAAGCACACTAATAAAATTGATTTATTATAATATTGGTTGCTTTAGTCTCATAAAATGGGGGGGCACAGGAAATGCACATGATAACTACAATAAGTAGAATATAAAGTCATCTCTAACTCATTCTATGCTTTAAAAATGCCTTAGCTCACACTCTTTTGAGATTTTGAAATAATATGAATAAATTATGGGAGCAGAAAAAAAGGAAAATAATTGTGAGTAAAAGTATAATGTTAAGCAATAACTCTTTGATATTTAAGACATCAAAAATATTGGATTTTTACCTACTTGGGAGAAAACAAAAAACATAAAATATTTCTGGGCATCAATGCCATAAAGAAATTAGGCAAATTGTGAATGCTCCTGACATGCTATGTTTAGAAAAGAGCTCTGAAGTGGATAATCTCAGTCTTTACAAACATTAATCCATAATAGTGGAAGGTCAAGAGCATATTCATAATGGAATACTAGTGATCTGATGTTTAATGAAATATTCAAATTCACACATAGTCAAATTCACAAAGCTTATTGAAAATGAGATAGGAATTCAAAACTCGGTCTTCAAATATTTATGGTTCTTTCTTTTTTTTTTAATTTTCTTTACTTTATTGTGTTGGTTTTGCCATACATTGACATGAATCCGCCATGGGTATACATATGTTCCCCCTCCAGAACCCCTCTCTCTCCTCCCTCCCTCCTCCCTCCCGATTCCCTCCCCCGGGTCATCCCAGTGCACCAGCCCCAAGCATCAAACCTGGGCTGGCGACTGATTTCACATATGATAATCAACATGTTTCAATGCCATTCTCCCATATCATCCCACCCTTGCCCTCTTCCACAGAGTCCACGAGTCTGTTCTATACATCTGCGTTTCTTTTGCTGTCTCGCATGCAGGGTTCTTGTTACCATCTTTCTAAATTCCATATATATGCGTTAGTATACTGTATTATTGTTTTTCCTTCTGGCTTACTTCCCTCTGGATAATAGGCTCCAGTTCCGTCCACCTGAGTAGAACTGATTCGAGTGAATTTTTTTTAATGCTGAGTAATAGAGCATGCCAAGCATATGTCAAACCTACTGTGATGACTGTTGCCAAGTAAGGCTTACTTCACTTTGTTTCCATTTAACAATCTTACTTATTACAATATCCTAGTGTAAGTAAAGATTGCTTAGAAGAGAATCATTCTTGTATGACTGTTGTTCTTAATAAGCACTTTTATCCCTTTCTTTTAAAATTTAAAATCATTTGTACCTACATCAGATTACAAAAGATCTACGTCTTTTGCAATCTCTTCATTATAATTGGGTACACAATTACCCACTACTATATTCATAATAACTTCTCTCATAAAATTGTCTTTCTCATTATTTCTTGACTAGTATCTACTGAAAGATTAGGAGTTGAACAAAAAATAGAACAAAGGATTTTCAATAATGATCTCAGTCTAAATAAAAATGATACTATGGAATTCACTTGCATTACATACTAAAAACAGGTATTTGTTGACTCATGTACTGTCACTGTTCTTAACAAATTACCACATATTTTGCACCTTAAACAGCATAAATTTATCATCTCGGAAGTCCAGGCAGGGATTAACTAGATCTTTTGTTCAGGGTCTCTCCAGGCAGAAGTCAATTTGTTGGTCAGGCCTGTGGTCCCTTCTGAGCATCAGAGTTCTCTATCAAGCTCATTAAAATTTTGGCTGAATTCAGTTCCTGGCAGCTTTAGGACAGAAGTCTTTTTGCTGTTGTAGATTTGTGATCTATTGGCAGACTTTTCCCTCAGTTCCTTGGAGATACCTCCAGGTCTTAGTCACAAGCCCTTCTCAAAACATGACAGCTTTTTTTTTTTCTAAGCTAGAAGGAGGATCTCATTTGCTTCAAATCTCTACATCCAGTCTCCTAAATTGGAGTCTGAGATAAGTCATTCAAGAGACTGAAAAATCCCATTATATTCACAAGTTCTGCCATTACTTAGGGAAGGAGACTATAACAGAATATTTATACAGGTGTCATAAGAATCAGTTAGAAACTTGCCTGATAGAATTCAACAAATATGCCTGAATGTCAACAATATTTCAGTAATTGAAGCCACATTGCTATTCAGTTGTTAAGTCATGTCTATTTTGCGAACCCATGGACTGCAGCCTGCCAGGCTCCTCTGTCCTTGGGATTTCCCAGGCAAGAATACTGGAGTATGTTGCCATTTTCTTCTCCAGGGGATCTTCCCCGACCCAGGGATCAAACCTGTGTCTCCTGTATTGATAGGTGATTCTTTACTGCTGAGCCATCAGGGAAGCCCCAAAACCATATCAATATCTTGCTAATGAACTTATTGATTCTCAAATCTGGTTTCTATCTGAATTAAGTGTTAACCTTTAAAATATAGAATTATGAGGATCTGTTCTATTTAAATTAGAATTTCTGTTATGTGGCCAGACTATGATATTTTAAATACTTATCAAGAGATTCTAACATTTAACTGGGGTCAAAAGCCACATTTCTTAATAGAAGAAAGCACATGAAAGTTTGTGTTAAGATGACTTACATCACCCCAAGAAGCTTAAGTTTGCTTTTTACAGGCATGCTTCAGAAATATTTCAGGTTTATTTCCAGATCAGCCCAATAAAGTTTCCCTCATAGTTTAGTCAGTGAAGAATCTGCCTGCAGTGCAGGAGACCTGGGTTCAGTTCCTGGGTTGAGAAGTTACCCTGCAGAAGGAACTAGCAACCCACTCCAGTGTTCTTGCCTGGAGAATCCCATGGATAGAGGAGCCTGATAGGATAGAGTTCATGGAGTCACAAAAGTTGGACACAACTAAGCAACTAAACTACCATCACCACCAATAAAGCAAATATTGCAACAAAGCAAGTCACACAAAGTTACTGATTTCCAAGTGCAAATCAAAGCTGTATTTATACCACATTGTAGTCAAGTAAGTGTGCAATAGCACTAGGTCTAAAAAATTATACACATCTTAGTGAAAAAAAAAAAAAACCTTGTAAAAATTTCCAGTCATCATCTGTCAACCCAAGGTTTCCACAAACCTTCAATTTGCAAAACACATTGTCTGCTAAAGTGAAACTATGCTTGTATTGCATGTCTGCCTCTCTGGAATTTAAAGTGCTTTATATGATGCAAATTACCCATTTAGATTAAAAATTAACACAAAGATTGGTATTTATAAAAATAAATTATAAACTTGCTGGATAAATAGCAAAGGAATACTATTCAATTTATAGCAAGTTATTGGCATGTGGGCTTCCCAGGAGGCAACAGTGGTAAAGAATCCACCTGCCAAAGCAGGAGACTTAAAAGATGTGAGTTTGATCCCTGGGTGGGGAAGATCCCCTGGAGGAGGGCATGGTAACCCACTTGAGTATTCTTGCTTGGAGAATCCCATGGACAGAGGAGCCTGGGGACTGTGGTCCATAGGGTTGCAAAGAGTCAGACACGATTGAAGCAATTTAGGAAGCACAGAGCATGTTGGCATGTGGTACAAGCCAATGGTGGCAGTTTAGTCCCTAAATCATGTTCAGCTCTTATGACCCCATGGACTGTAGCCTGCCAGGCTCCTCTGTCCCTGGGATTCTCCAGGCAGGAATACAGGAGTGAGTTGTCAGTTTCTTCTCCAGGGGATCTTCCTGACCCAGGAATCAAACCTGGGTCTCCTGCATTGCAGGCAGATTCTTCACTGACTCAGCTACAAGGGAAACCACAAGCTAATCAACTGCATAATAATATGAGAGTGAATAAGAAGAGTATGAGAATATTATTTAAATATGTGTGCATGTGTATAATACTGGGAACATTCAACATAAAATAAATTAGTTATTAGCTTCAACAGATGTGTACTATGACATTTTTAGAAATTAAGTGTACTGATCTGATCTTGTAATAAATGACACGTAGAGAGGCATTGAAACTGAAGTATTTCCTATTGCAAAGCCTGTGGGTTTTGATACACTGGCCCTTCATTGACCTTACATTATATGGGAAGATATTCTCTGCTTTTTTACAATCCTTATGTACAGTTTGTTCTTTACTGCTTTGTTTCTACATTAAGTAAAAAAAAAAAAAAATAAGCAACAGCTAATTTTGATTTTCTGCTGAAGACTTGATAGTATTAACAAAATAATGTGTTTGGAGTGTGGATTTAAAACTACATGTATAGGTTCACGAATAGAAAGCAAAAGACAAAATTTATATTGTTTCAGAAAATCAATTCAATTCAGTCGCTAAGTCGTGTCTGACTCTGTGACCCCATGAACTGCAGCATACCAGGCCTCCCTGTCCATCATCAGCTTATGGAGTCTACCCAAACCCATGTCCATCGAGTTGATGATGCCATCCAGCCATCTCATCCTCTCTCGTCCCCTTCTCCTCCTGCCTCCAATCCTTTCCAGCATCAGAGTCTTTTCCAATGAGTTAACTCTTCGCATGAGGTGGCCAAAGTATTGAAGTTTCAGCTTCAACTCAGTCCTTCCAACGAACACCCCAGATTGATCTCCTTTAGGATGGACTTGTTGGATATCCTTGCAGTCCAAGGGACTCTCAAGAGTCTTCTCCAACACCACAGTTCAAAAGCATCAATTCTTCAGTGCTCAGCCTTTTTCACCATCCAATTCTCACATCCATACATGACTACTGGAAAAACCATAGGCTTGACTAGACGGACCTTTGTTGGCAAAATAATGTCTCTGCTTTTCGATATGCTATCTAGGTCGGCCATAACCTTCCTTCCAAGGAGTAAGTGTCTTTTAATTTCATGGCTGCAATCACCATCTACAGTGATTTTGGAGCCCCAAAAAATAAAGTCTGACACTGTTTCCACTGTTTCCCAATCTATTTCCCATGAAGTGATGGGACCAGATGCCATGATCTTAGTTTTCTTAATTTTGAGCCTTAAGCCAACCTTTCACTCTCCTCTTTTGTTATGGCCCTTTAATGGGCCAGGGCTTGGGGGTACAGAGCCGATGATAAGAAAATAAAGGGAGAGAGAAAGAGAGAAATGAATAGAGACATGGGGACCAAGACTCTGATGGAGTAAAGACATTTATTCAACATAATGTGGGCATATATATACTGTCTTAAAAGATAGCCTTTTCAGCAAAGATAAAGATCAAAAATCTTACAACTTGTCCAGGAAACATAAGGCTAGAATCCATCTCAAAGAGAGGAGGTTGTAAAACTCACTTTCCATAACAGAAAGGGAAGAAGGCCATAAACAGTTACTTTTACTTTAATAATGTATGCATTCCTTAGCCCTGGGAGAAGTTCGCCTCTCCACTCATCTGTGAATATTCAGGGATTAATAAGGGACATCAGAAAACAGCACACCGGAAGCCTCCTGCCAAATATTACCTGATACTTTTTCACTTTCAGCAAGAGGCTTTTTAGTTCCTCTTCACTTTCTGCCATAAATGTGGTGTCGTCTGCATATCTGAGGTTATTGATATTTCTCCCAGCAATCTTGATTCCAGCTTGTGCTTCTTCCAGCCCAGCATTTCTCGTGATGTACTCTGCATATAAATTACATAAGCAGGGTGACAATATACAGCCTTGACGTACTCCTTTTCCTATTTGGAACCAGTCTGTTGTCCATGTCCAGTTCTAACTGTTGCTTCCTGACCTGCATACAGGTTTCTCAAGAGACAGGTCAGATGATATGGTATGCCAATCTCTTTAAGAATTTTCCACAGTTTAGGAAAATATAGTACTTTATATTTTCAGAAAAAATATTACATTTTATGTTTCAGGAAATACAGCATTTTATGTTTCAGAACATATAACAGGGAAATAAAAGTAGCTATAAAATCATCTACAGGTTGATGTTTAAGTTACAGGAGATATTACTACAGAATGTACAAGTTCAAAATCTACATAAATTGAACTGAATGATATCTAAAGATGTATGGGTGTGAAGTGAAGTGAAGTGATGGGTGTGGGAGGTGTTAATTATTTTGTATGCATTGGTACCCTGTTCTGACTTGACTTTAGCCAATTTGATGGCTAGGTTTGGATATATCTCTTTATTGACTAAAAATAATCAGATTCTTAAATAGTACAGCCTCATATTAAAGGGTATATAAGAATATTGTAGCTCAGAATTTAAATAAAATTCTGAAATGACTTTCCAAGTATATCTTACCATTTTGGAGAAGGAAATGGCAACTCACTCAGTACTTCTGCCTAGAAAATCCCATGGACAGAGGGGCCTGGCAGGCTACAGTCCATGGAGTCACAAAGAGTTGAATACCTCTGAGCATACATGCCTTCATTATCACTTAGTTTCTAATGCAGGACAATAGGATGTAATTTGCAGAATGAGGTATTGCCTCCAGTCTGAAAACAGCACCCATCAGTAATAGTAAATATAGCTACTTTTTGTGGGATTACCAATAATACAGAAAAGCAGAATGCCTGGAATGTAGTAATCACACCATAAATTAAAACCATTTTAATAATTTAAAATTTTACCCATCAAAGGACACTTTAAGACTTTCAAGATATTAATTTAATATATCACATAATTTATACATTGATAATTTTGAGAAGTAGTTGAAAATTGTATTAAGAGATTTGAATGTGACTGGTTAATATAAAGAATACATTAGTATAATGCAAAAGTTTCATTGTTTAATAACTTATTTTTCCCAGTTCACTAACATTTTTCACTACTAAGTAATATCAGGTGGATGCAGAGTACATTAAACAACAAATTAAACAAACAGCCACAAAATATAGTCATTTTTACATTCATTTTCCTTGTATTTCTTATATTGGGCTCACACTGGCCTTGAGCTTCGTCTTAGAAATGGTTTTTATGGAACCTACTCAATTTTTGTAAATTTTGTGCTTTTGTTCCTCGGAGTTCGGAAATCTCAAGTAGTTTCAACTGTGTTTTAAAGGTAAAATCCTGTATTATAGTGTTTATGTACTTATTAGGAAATCAACATGTTAAATTTTATTAGGGCTGGCTGTTTTCTTTTATTTCGTGCCCTGGTTACAAATTTGCATCTTTTCTTTACTGGTCTTTTCTAAGCCATATTTCCCCCATAAACCTTCCTCTTCTTAGAGCAAATTATGCTGAATGCAACATTTATAGGAATTTTTACTTTGCATTCTGCCAGAAATGTTTTTATTTGATTTCCTGTTATATCCTGGACCAGGTAATTATTCATTAGAAAACACATTCTGACATTATGAAAAAGCAGGTACAAATAAAAATGTGACATTTACTATTTACATGTTTGCAACTTCGTAATTTATCCAATTCACTAATAACTACTTGCCAGAGCCTAATTTGTGCCAGTCACTGTATTATGTGGCAAGATTAAATTTTTGAAAAAAGAGGTTATATTCAGTCCTTGCCCTTGTGTAATCTATATTTTGGTTGAGGAGATAGAGATAGGAAGTTACAATATAATACTGTAAGGGGATCTCAGGAGTCATGCAATGTATTCAGTAGAATAGAAGAAAGTGATACACCCAGCCCTGCATTTCGCATGATGCCCTCTGCAAGGTTCTCACTGCAAGAACATTGGAGTGATTTGCCATTCCCTCCTCCACTGGACCACATTTTGTCAGAACTCACTACCATGACTCATCTGTCTTGGGTGGCCCTACATGGCATGGCTCATAGCTTCATTGAGTTATACAATCGCCTTTGCCACAAAAGACTGATGGCAAGAGAATTATCAACAATGGCAGATGTGCAGATGATATCATTCTAACGGCAAAAACCAAAAAGGAAATTAAGAGCCTCTTGATGAGGGTAAAAAAAGAGAGTGAAAAAGCTGGCTTAAAACTCAACATTCAAAAAACTAAAATCATGGCATTCAGTCCCACCACATCATGGCAAATAGAAGAGGAAAAAGTGAAAGCAGAGACAGACTTTGTTTTCTTGGGCTCCAAAAATCACTGCTGACGGTGACTGAAGTCATGAAATTAAAAGACACTTGCTTCTTGGAAGAAAAGCTATGATGAACCTAGGCAGCATATTTAAAAGCAAAGGCATCACTTTGTCAACAAAGATCCTTTTATTCAAAGCTATGGTTTCTCCAGTAGTCATGTACAGATGTGAGAGTTTGGCCAAAAAGAAGGCTGGGCGTTGAAGAACTGATGCTTTTGAATTGTGATGCTAGAGAAGACTCTTGAAGTTCCCTTGGATTGCAAGGATATCAAATCATTCATTTCTAAAAGAAATCAGTCCTGAATATTCATTGGAAGGACTGATGCTGAAGCTGAAGCTCCAGTACTTTGGCTACCTGATGCAAAGAGCTGACTCACTGGAAATGACTCTAATGCTTGAAAAGATTGAAGAAGGCAAAAGGAGAAGCAGGCAGCAGAAGAAGAGATGTTTAGATAACCTCACTGACTCAATAGACGTAAATGTGAGCAAACTCTGGGAGATAATGAAGGACAGGGAAGCCTGGCTTGCTGCAGTCCATGAAGTCACAGAGAGTCTGATATAACTTAGCTACTGAACAACAGCAAAAAGAGTGATACTATCATTACTTTTGAACTAAAAATAATAAACTCAAAACTAGGCCCTTTTATGGAAGATACTTATTAAATGATCATTAAAGTCACTTGCATATATCCAAGGAAATCCAATAGGATCAAGGTTAACAGCTACACAGTCAAGAATGTTGCCTAGATTGCATCACAGTCCTATCACAGAGAAGACTTTTCAACTATTGTTCTGAGCACTGACATCCTTCAGCATGGACACTGAATATGATGCCATTTCTGCTATGGTCTTCAGAATAAAATTGGTGGGAGATTTGTTTCTATGTGACTCTTGGTTCTGAATAGAAGTTCTGTGAAGAAGTACTAACTGAAATGTTTCACATAACTGAGCCAAAGCTAAATATTAGAAAAGTAACATCCTAGTTTCTATTTTTGATCATCATAGGACTTCATAAATTAAACTTTGCCCAAACAGAGGAAAAGTGCATATAATTGTTGATCAACCAAATACGTTGACAATTATTCAGTATAGATTTCACAAAAGTAGAGACTGAATCTAACCTCTTTTTTTTTTTCCCCAAAAATTCTAATCTTGCCACACAATACATAGACTGGCACAAGTTAGGCTGTGGAAAATATTCATTAAGTGAATTAGATTCATAGATGACTCTAGTGGAAAGAACCCTCCTGCCTAGGCAGGAAACATGAGACTTGGGTTCAATTCATGGGTCGGGAAAAATCCACTGGAAGAGGGCATATCAACCCACTCCAGTATTCTGGCCAGGAGAATGCCATGGCCAGAGGAGCCTAGAGGGCTATAATCCAAAGAGTCAGATACTACTGAAGAAACTGAGTATGCACACAAGTTTTCAAAGACATGTTAGCAATAAATGTCACATTTTTATTTGTATTTGCTTCATCATAATACCTGAATGTGTTTTCTAATGGATAATTAATTACCTATCCAGTATATAGTAGGAAGTTAAATAAAAAAAAATTCTGATATAATGCTGTGTCATTTCTACTGCTTAATAGCTGTGCCAGCTTCCATGGGGTTGCAGCGTATGAGTGTTTAATTGCTAAGCTGTGTCCAACTCTTTGCAACCCCATGAAATCCACCGTGGGATTTCCCAGGCAAGAATACTAGAGTGGGTAATTACTCCCTTCTCCAGGGGATCTTCCTAACCCAGGGATCAAAGTTGAGTCTCCTGCATTGACAGGCAGATTTTTTATCACTGAGCGGCATGGGAAACCCCTCATTGTATTGCAGTACAACTCCCTTAATTTTCATTTCTCAGTAGATTTGACAGTGCATGGAGTACCCTCAGGATTCTAGGTTCCCATGCATTGTGATAACTCACATGTATTGTCATCATCTTGATGTCTGTGTATGTAAACTGTGCTATGGTATGAATACTTGTATCCTCCAAAATTCGTACATTTTAATCCTAATACCTGATGTAATAGTATAAGGAGATGAAGTGTTTGGGAGATAATTAGGTAATAAGGTGGAGCACTCATGAATAAGATTGGTCTGTTGTAAAACAGATCCCAGAGGTCTTTCTAGTCCCTTCTACAATTTGCAGATACAACTAGAAGGTGCCAGCTGTGACCCAGGAAGAGGATCCTCACCAGAATGCAAAGATATGGTATCTTGTTCTTGGACTTCTCAGCCTCTGGAACTGTGGGAAATACATTTCTTGTTTTTTGTAAACCACTCAGTCTGAAGTATTTTTTTTTTTACATCAGTCTGAACAGACTAAAATAGATAAATAGGTAGGTAGGTAGATAGATATATATATGGATAATTGCTGATTTTTAATCCAGTGGCATAAAATGCTGAAATATCACTCTGAACTTCTTCTTCAATAAAATGCTTGGCCATTCTTTTGGTGGCGTTATCTCTTCTGAGGAAAACTCTGCTTTTCAATTCAGTAAAGATTATAATGGAGTAAATATGATGTTAAATTTCTTGTATTGAATATAATACTTGGGGGACCATCCATATGTTCTGACAGTCAGAGAAATAAAGATAAATATTGCTTCTTGGTTCAGAACGTGTTATTCATGCAGGACTTGACCTCAAACTTACAAGGAGTTTTGAAATTTCTCATTTCATAAATCCAGCTTCATGTAGATGATATAATACATGTTAAGATCAGCATATCCCAAAGAAATTACCTGTTTCCACAGTTATCCACCACAGAAATTTTTTTTTAGAAATAATAAAAGTGATGCATAAAGTGTATAGTGATACGACATTTTTGTAATGAATGACATTATAGACAAAAGCATAGGAGCAGAGAAGACAAAATCAAATTACAGCACAAGTCCCTGTTCCATCATCTATGAAGGACAGGGATCCGATGGGCCAACTGACTTCCATTAGCTATTGGTACTGTGATAGTGGCTAGCTTGGCCCTGGCTGTTGGCAGTATTGGACACTCAACAGGAATGGCAGGCCGATCGTTATTGCTGAAAAAAAATATATTGATGAGCACATGACAGCAAGGTCATCCTGTTTGCATGTTCATTTTAAAGGCATTAAAGATAAGGCAAAAGATTGATTATTTTCACGAGTTAGATTATCTTACTGATCTGATTTTTTCAAAGCCTTGTGTACAGTAGAAAGGTTTAGACAGACATTCATATTCAGTCACACTTATTTTAAATTGACTTCCTATGCCACTTTTTCTAAAAATGTCTTTTTAACTAATCCTATAATAGCTTTTGTTAAAAATTCCTAAATATTGACAAAGCCATTAACCTTCCCCGATGACATTTCATAAATCTTCATTTCAGATTATCTTTTTTCCAGACAAAGAGGATAGGTTTTATCCATTATCCTCCCCAATTGTCTACAGCTCCTCAAGTGAAGTTACTACTGGTATAATTACAATGTCCAAAATTCGCTTTTGCTTTGTCACTAAATTATGCAGACACATCTTGTACCATTAACCATACTTAAAAACATGTTTAACTCAGTTAAATAATTATTTTAAAATATCAAGGTAGCTAAATGTATGGGCTTTGGCAGTCGGGACATCCTGACAGGAGTCAATACATGACCTACAAGTTCATGTACCTTAATTTTGCCTTCAGGTTATTGTCTTTGCCCCTCTCCATATATCACTTCAACTCAGTAATGAAATGCTGCTAATGATGCACTATTTTAAAGCCTGATGGATGAGTAACAACAGATTCATGACGGGAAGCTCAGTTCAAATTGTTACCTAATGTTCTTTGTCAATCATTCAGTCCTTCTATGCTCAGTTGCAAGACAAGAGCAGTTTCTCAAAATATCAACAGAACAGATACTAGAACATGGCCTTACTTTAAAAATAATAGGGTCTTCCACTATATCTTTCTATTAGTAATTTTTTAAGTGGAATAATCCAATATGAAATAGCTAATAAGAACAGTTAGTATCAAGAGTCTATATATTAAGGATGCCATACCACTATAGAATTGTTAAGGAGCACACACACACGGATTCCATATATCCTAGATGTGCATTATTGTGGGTTCTGGAGCTTTCCTGGTGAAAGCTGAAACTGCCTCCTGTATGTGGAAGGCAAAGTGAGTCCAGAAAAAGAGAATGACCACTTCAGATTGGTAGCCAGGGGCTATAAGAACTCAGGGGACTTACTTACGAGGCTGGTCTTGGGCTGCTGCATAAGTAGATCCAAATACTTGCCAGCAAGAATCTTAAATTTATACAGAGGGCTTAATAGGACTCAGTTTACTATGCCATCCAGATAGTCTCCACAACACATTGCTCTCTCAAGACCACCTCCTTGAAAACAGCTTCCACTGTGGGAACAGTGGGCAGAGTGTACATTCCAAGGACAGGGGAGTGGGTGAAGAGCATCCGACTGCCGGGGTCTGGCTTGAGGATCAAACTCAATGACCCTTCAATGACCTCCTCCAACAATTATGTCTGTATTATACAAGCAAAGGCAAATATTATAGTGCGAATACAATTGATGGATATAATCGCCTTCAACATGTCACCCCTCATAATCAGTTCTTACCATCGTATATGCCATCCTTAGGCACACAAAGCCCAGAGTGGTCAATAAGAAATTTGTTTAGTGTGGAGGTGGCTTGTTTGGTAGCTATCTGGCTGTCATTGGAAGCAGATATCATAGTAACAATGTGGGCACCTACAAGAGAAAACATTGCAAATTCCAGCAGATAATGCGTTTCCCAGGTATCATGCTGGGGCATGACGTTCTCAGCTAGCAGCATAACATGATGATCCATGCTGAGAGTTGAAGCAATGGCTGTCTTCCCAATTCCATACTTTTCCAGTGCTGAGTATTTTGGCAGGGCTCCCCAGTCTGGCATATGGGGCAAGAAACCCTATGGGTTGATCATTCAAATGTATTAAAGCCTTGAGTAACACTTTGATATACCAGTTAGGCATTTAATCTTCTGTCTTAGTATGCCATTCTTCCTTTCTACAACCCTTGCTGCTTGGAGAGTATAGAAAACATGAAGACTCCCTTCAACGTCATGTTCTTTTGCCTACCCTGACATATTATGTCATTTGAAAAGTGACTCTCTCCCCCAGTTACTGTCTCTTTGATGACAATATGCCTACATGATACTCAGCTTCTCTAATTCCATAATGGTGGCAACATGCCTTACTTTGTGACAAGGGAAAGCCTGGGTTAAGCCAGATGTGATGTCCACACACACCAAGGCATATTTACAACTCTCTTTGGAAAGTTAGGGCCAATATAATTAATTTATTAATCCTTCACTGATTGGAAACTCTGATGGATGGCCTCAGTTTCCTTTGGTATTCACCTTGGACATTGTTTAGAACACACAGAACTACATTAACACAATCACTGTATTTCAAGAGCAGTCCTACATTCTTGGCAATACATCCTGGGGATTATAGTGACTGCTCTTGCTATGCACCCAATCTCCTGTATCTCCTGATGGATCAGTTGCTAAGGACCATGAAGTGATGGGCTCATGGTTACCACCAACCAAACTGCTCCCGGTTTAGCCCAGTCTGCTGTGGTTTCTTCCTGTTTTGTCCGGATGGTGGCAATGTTGAGCCGAATAAGGACTGCACTTCATGGGGACCGGTATCCCTGACTAGACCCATCAGTGAAAATGTCCCCTACTCCCTCTGCACAGGCCACAAGGGCAGTGAAAAGAATAAGGATGGTGTAAGAATGTGGAGGATCTACACATTCCTTAAGGACTAGCTGCACCCACATTTCTAAGACAGTGGATAGATTGCTCATCTGCAAGCAAGGGGTGCATCACTGAGTGAAAGGGGAATGTAAGCTATTGCAGAGGTGAATTCCAGGAAGAGTCTCAACATACCACTTGACAGAAAGGAAAGTTCTTACTATGCCGCGTTGTTCCTTTGTTTTTCAACTACTTATGGTGTTTTGTGCCCCAGGTGAGGGGGCAGTTTTTAGTTCATCGTATTATACGGTAATATCCACAGAATTTGTTTTCTTTCTCCAATTAACTGTTTCCCTCAGGAATATCCTGACGGCATATCATGTGTTAGTAAGATCATCAGTGCATGGTTTTAATATTATTAGAAGATATTTTCTCAAATATTCCCAGTTCTCCTTTTGTCAAATGACCCTGGATCTGAGAATTGAGTTTGGAAAATGGAAGATCATTGCTTTTTTCTTTTTTTTTTTTAAGGCAATTCAAGTTTGCACCAGAGGTGTTTTCCTTACTAAGCAGATCAAGTATTACTGTGTGTGGATGGCATCACATTTGCAAACTAGGCACCTAATTGTCCATTATCTCCCACCAGAGATGTTAGCAGTGGTCATCCTGAATGTGGACACCACGCTCGTCGTGCTTCTGATGGCTCATTGACCTCAGCAGCTCAAGAATCCCTTATCTTTGCTGAAATGAGAAACCTTGTTTCAACGGCAATATCTTTTTCTTACAGAGAACAGCCACAGTGGCACCTTGCAAAGACACTGTCACTCCTCTCGCCAATAAATTTATCAACTTTAAGGTTCAAATGGGACCTTCTGGACCTATTTGAGAGATATATTAAGGAGTGAGGTAACAAGGCTATATCCCTAAGCACTTAGATTCTTTCTTCTCCTCTCGGCAAGTAGTTTCTATCTTTCAGCTTCACATATAGGAAGCCACAGTTGAGTAGAGATTTCAGTTAATCACCCAAGCAAATAATTAGAATATCTGTCTGTGTATTGAACGAGTGGATTGTAATCACAATCTTTGCTAAGTGCATTTGTGTTAAGTCAGATGCTCTGGAAGCAGATTCTGAGATGGAGACTTTTAAATATTTGATTTATTAAAAGAATATTCTTAGCAAAAGTTGATAATGGAATAAGTAGGATTATAAAGGTAGAGTCTATACTTCCATACACTATAAAAATGTCGCTTCAAATTCAAGTTAGAATAGTTCTGATGTAATCAACTTGCTGATAAAAATCTTGAACACCTCTGTGAGTGTAGAGATGATTAGGGACTCAGTTTTATTTTTGCTGGCATATCAGACATTCAAGAGAATTCATAGCTGAAACAGCTGTGGAGATCAACACTCTAATGAGCATTAGGCATAGATTTGATCTCTGCCCTCTGTGTACTCCATTGCCCAATCTGAGAGTCTGAGAGGTGACTGAGAAACGAGACTTATGAACCCTAGCCAAATCATTCTGTCCACCACTCCCCCACAATTGGTGTAATTTTTTCTTTTCTTTTTTTTTTTAAAGTGGATGCTTTCTGGCATGTGTTACTGTGCGACACAAAAACACATACAATTTGGACATTCTTCCCTGTGTGCCATACCCTTCTCCAGGGGATCTTCTCGACTCCAGGGAAAGCATTCACATCTCGGCAGGTGGATTCTTTACCAGTGAGCCACCTTGAAAGCCCATATTGTTCCATAGGTCTGTCTGTATCATTATTTCCCAAACATCTGGTCCACAATTGTAAGTCTGGCTTCTTCCAAGTGAGAAATGGAGAGATTTGCTATATCAGAAAAAAAGGGTGTCACAGTCATCAGTGATTCCAACCCTCCAATGAGAGCTGGTGAGTCCCAAGGGCACTATGGAAGGAGAAAAATGCTTGTGATCTAGAAACCATCAGATTACAGCCACTCCCACAATGAGTCCCAAGGGACCTCAGGATGTTGAAAAACACAGGATCCTGGCCCAGGATAGCTGAGATGTATATGAAAAGAATGATCTTGGTAAGCCCAGCCTCTTGAATCTTCCCCTACATAGAAAAACACTGAATTCCTTAACTTGGATATCTGATTTTATATAATTCAGTAATCTTTTGATGTTCAGACTAACTGACTTATTGCAAAACTTCTATGCAGTCTGGCTCCTCCTATCCCCTCCTTGGAGCAGTTCTCTCAGGGTTACTTGAGATACTGTCTCCTAGGCTTGAAGCCCTAAAAATTCCCACTGAATAAAACATAAATCTTAACTTTTGTTGTTGTTGTTCAGTGCTGGAGCCGTCAGGATGCCCCCTCACTCAGATGACAAGGTCACAAGTCTAAGAAGGAAACTGCAATGTGGATTTTCCTTCGGGGCATCCCTAGGCAAGGCCCCTCCTGGTATTTTTCTTAGGAAGTTTTGTTTATGCTCATCTGTTTTTGTTTTAGCTCATCTCAGGTCAGTCTCAGTTAGAAAGAATTCATCCTGAGATAATTCCCTCAGACCTTATTTCCTTCAGGGGATTGGGGAAGGCAGATTCCCTTCCCCTAGGACAAAGGAGGAATAAGGGACATTTAAATAGATTACTACACCTCCTACTGGGAGGTTACTGGGGAGTTTACCAAGAGTTCTCTGGGGGTCATGGCAAGGCCACCACCAGAAGGGATCCTACTTGGCTCACCTTTCCACCTCCCACTCCCCCCACCACTCCACGGTGGAGGCTCCCTTCCTTGAAGAGACCAGGGTGGAATGGGACTTAGGAATGCTCATAACTGTGGCCAGCATAGTTGGAGACATTGATTGCTCTAGGATATTGTAGACATAGGAATTCATTATAATAGTTATAATGTTAATAGGGTTTTATTGTTAAAGCAGTGCTGCTAAACTGTCTCTTTGTCCTCTTTCCTCTTATCTCCTAAGTAGGTTAATACAATAAAACAGTTTCAAGCTTAAGCCCTTCCCTCTAGCTTCTACCTAGTTGCACCTGATAAGAGAAATGTAACCTTTCTACTTAGATTGATGTACTTATCGAAGTATGCTGGAGACATTCAAATGGTAAACATACTATTGTTAAATCTAATTATGCAGAAATCCGACTTCTGCAAGGAAAATGAGCTTAATATTAAAGTTGTTGATGGTAGGCAGAAAACAAAAGATTGTATAGAATAATATGTGATGTAATGGGTGTATTTCTTGGATATAAAAACTGTAAACCAACAACAATAAAGGAGAGAGACTGCTCCATCAACACATTGATTCAGTTCAGTTCTTCGCCGACACCACTCATCCCTCAAGACCCTCGGACCTGCCAGGGTCCAGCCCCGGCAGTTCAGTTGCTAAGTCATGTTCGACTCTTTGCGACCTCTGGAGTATAGCACAGCAGGCTTCTCTGTCCTTCATGATCTTATCTCCCAAAGTTTGCTCAAACTCATGTCCATTGAGTTGGTGATGCTACCCAACCATTTCATCTTCTGTCACCCACTTCTCCTTCTGCTCCTGCCTTCCATCTTTTCCAGAGTCAAGTGTCTTTTTTTTTTTTTTCCTCAACTTTAGGGGTTGTGACTATTTTTTGGGTCAACACAGATTCTTGACCAACCCGTGGAGCCATATGTAAATTCACACAAATCCTTGTCCCTCCTAAACTCAGGACACTTCTCTGTACACAACAAGTGAATGACCAGGTGGAGTGCCAAAATCTCCAACCACTAGAAAATAGCATATCCCCAGTGGCTTTTAAGACTACATTTAAGCATGTCAGTAGCATAGCAACAGACCCTTATCAGTTCAGTTCAGTCGCTCAGTCGTGTCTGACTCTTTGCAACCCCATGAACTACAGCACACCAGGCCACCCTGTCCATCCCCAACTCCTGGAGTCTACCCAAACCCATGTCCATCGAGTCTGTGATGCCATCCAGTCATCTCATCCTCTGTCATCCCCTTCTCCTCCTGCCCCCAATCCTTCCCAGCATAAGGGCATTTTTCAATGAGTCAACTCTTCGCACGAGGTAGCCAGAGTATTGGAGTTTCGGCTTCAACATCAGTCCTTCCAATGAAAACCCAGGACTGATCTCCTTTAAGATGGACTTGTTGGATCTCTTTGCAGTCCAAGGGACTCTCAAGAGTCTTCTTCAACACCACAGTTTAAAAGCATCAATTCTTCGGCATCAGCATCAATATGCTATCTTGGTTAGTCATGATTTTTCTCCCAAGGAGTGAGCGTCTTTTAATTTCATGGCTATTCTGGATTCTACTGTGCTAACTCAACTACTCAATCAAGTGACAATTCTGAAAGGATAAGGCAATGGGATGGGAAATGACTTGCAAAATCATTTGCAACCCATGGCCAGAGGCTCAGTTTCTACCAAGGCTCACCAACATGATGGAAGTACCTTTGAATATTGTTTGGTTTTCTGTTGCAAGTGTTAATAAAATCCTATAACTCTGCAGTAGGCTTCCTTGGTGTCTCAGTGATAAAGAATGGTAAAGAAACCACCTGCCAATGTAGGAGACGTGAGTTGGTTCCCTGGGTCCAGAAGATCCACTGGAGGAGGAAATGGCATCCCACTACTCCAGTATTCTTGCCTGGAATATCCCATGGACAGAGGAACCTGGTGAACTATGGGATTGCAAAGAGTCAGTTGCAACTGAGCACAAATAGCTCTGCATTAAAACACTTTTTGTGTTTGCCAGAGACACTTTATAAAAAGTTTGTCTACCACAGATACCTCTATTACTATGGTATCTGATAAATCATATGGCTAAAGTGGCAGTTTGCTTGCACTTTCAGTGGATTCCACTGAAAATCTATAGATATTTATGCCACTTAATAAAATGATATGAGAGTATTTTTAATTGTAGACTATACTGCTTCTGAAATGCAGAAGTTGATATGTTTGCACTTCCTCTTTGGTGGTAAAGAGTTTAATTTCTGGTACTTTATCTTGGAAGAGACATCCTAAAGGCACCAAGAATATTGGAATGCTAAAATATTCATCAATATGGCAAGCGGCCAGAACTTCCTACCCAATCCACTGTATGTCATTGGCTAAAGCCTGAGGGGTGAAGGATTATAACTCCCCAAAGTCTCTAGACAGCATAGCTTGTATTGCCCACGGGCAACATTTCAAAGAAGTGTGTACTTTTTATTCATTAATGTGGGCGGTCTGCTCCAGCATTGAGGTAAATATTTAGTCTAATCTAAAATTAGATTTTTCTTCCTGATTAAGCTTATTGGGAATTCATAAAATTATACATATAAATTCATATTTATGTATACATTTCCTGGTAGGATTTTCAGAAACATACACACAAGCATACATATAAATATATATAAGGAAATCTTTCACTTATTCTTTTTGTGAATAAGCTGTCTTTTCATGGTCTTGACTTTGCAATTAGTCCCCAAGGACAAGTTCTGGTCTTACTCTTATTATAGGTTCTGAAAAAATGAGACATTAGGGGGAGGTAAAAACAAGATATTTGGATTCTCCTTGCGAGTTAGCTGCCTCTGGTGTGATGAGTTCAGCATTCTAAAGCAATGTAGAAATGGCTTTATCAAATGGCTAAAAGGATGAATGCACAGAACTGCTTTGGCTGGCAAAATATGATCAGTGGGTTTTCTGGATTTTTTCTTATGATCCCTGCACAATGTTCAAGTTTCATCTTTCCTGATTAGTGATTTCACTTTCATGGAGTAAATTCAATGAGGCTGGGAATTCAGCTAATCTAATTTGGCAGCCCTCAAAGGCAATCCCTTAGTGTGATTTTTAGCTATTAGAACACTATATCTGAAAGAGATAAGATTCTTTAAGGAGAGAGATAATCTCTTTGACTTTTTTTTTTTTAGCAGAGAATTAAGAATTCATATTTTCTTTCTATTTATTTAACTTCTCTGTACAGGTAGAAATAGTTAACTCAACTATCATTTTGGATTCTTCATATCCTTGATTCTATTCCTTGTCAGTTGATGTATGGTTCACAAAATCTTACCTTCATTTTGCATATCATCTGAACACCATATGTGATAATTTAACTGCTAACTCCTTGAGATGGAGTCATCGTGTCCTTTTCTGTAATAAAGGCATGGTTTTCTTTTCATCACACCTAAGCAGGTCCAAACAACAATTTTCCATTTCCTTTATGCTGGAAAGTCTTTTACCTGCATTATTCTTGGTACTAATTTATTTATTAGTCACTGTTCTTTACTGAAAACAAGATACATAATTTTATTCAAATTAGACCAAAATTATTTTAAAATGTTTGTACTTAGTGAACTTCTACATTGTCTCAAAAATCGAATAGAATGTTAAAGAATTGAAAAGGTTATTGCACTGTTCTGCTGGTGACACATATGTGTTGTCAAGGAACTTGGGCATTAAAATTCCATTACTGGTACTGGACTTGACTTCACCACTAATATTGCTGCTGCTGCTAAATCTAAACGCTGAACATTCCTGCTGCTACCCCATCAGGAAGAAATCTCTATATGCCTGTTTTATAGGTTCACTAACTTCTGAATTAGGTATAATCTGACTGGCATAGTTACATGGGAGGCTGGGGAAAAGTGAATTTCAGGTCTCAGTCTTGCAAAATTATTCACTTATAATATTAAATTTTCCAATATATGGGGAAACATATTCAAAAATGCATATTGACCAAAAAGCATGTAAAATGGTCAATATGTTGGAAATATAATCAGCATTTGTAAGTACTTACAAGATGAATCTATCAAAGGTAATTCTCATTCATTTATAAGTACCATATAAATCAGAACTATAAGGAGAAAGGAATAGTATGTAAGAAGACATGAAATGAAAGTAGGTCAGAATAGCAAGAATATATATGTATGAAGCATAATTAGAGTGAATCTGGTTGGGGAAGGGTACCAGAACAAAGGATCAGACTGGGTAAAGCATCAGCAACTAAATCAGGAGAGACTTTATAAGCTTGTTAAGACAATATACTCCCAGCACTGGGTGGTATTGAGAATGATGAGTTGTCTGAAAATGTACCCCGCTTGCAATGTCAAGTCTCATGGATGCTGTTTTTGTGGATACTACTATAAAATACAAAATTTCTGAGACAGACATCTTTACTATTCACAGCGATGACAGAGTTATCACCATTTCTATGCTGTTTCCCTAAGCTTCAATTACCATAAAACTAAGTAAAGAAGTCCAGAAGACACTAGTGTGCTGAATTACAGAAGAGCAATGCTGAGTTTAAGAGGCAAAATGTTTTGTTTTGGGAGTAAGCTTGACTGCTTTTGCTCTGGAAGAAGACATTATCTTTATTTTACTAGCATGCCTGTTTTTTTTTTTTTTTTTTTCCCCTCCAAAGGAGATATTATCTCTACCAAGCAAAATAACTCTACTACACAGATAACTTTGAAAAGAGTGTAAGACAAAGAGTATCTCATTGGAAGGCATGAAGAAATGTGAAAGAACCAGGGAGGGTTATTAAATATTTCCAGCTCAAAAATATTGGATAGATACAATCTTCTTATCTTTTTTCTTCATCACCACCCCACCCCTCCAAATTTACTGTGGAATATGAAGAATGATTTGAGAATTTTTGCTATTTTTGTTCAGTTGCTAAGTCATGTCTGATTCTTAGCAACCCCATAGACTGCAGTACGACAGGCTTTCTCTGTCCTTCACTGTCTCCCAGAATTTGCTCAAACTCTTGTCCATTGAGTCAGTGATGGTATATAACTATCTTATCCTCTGTCTCTCCCTTCTCCTTCTGCCTTCAGTCTTTCCCAGAATCAGGATCTTTTCCGAGTCAGTTCTTCCCATCAGTTGGCCAAAGGATTGGAGATTCAACTTCAGCATCAGTCCTTGTGATGAAAATTCAGTGTTGATTCCTTTGAGGATTAACTAGTTTAATCTCCATGCTTTCCAAGGGATTCTCAAGTCTTTTCTAGCAGCACAATTCAAAAGCATTAACTCTTAGGAATTCAGTCTTCTTTATGGTGCAACTCTAATATCTGTACATAACTACTGGAAAAACCATAGCTTTGACTACACAGAGCTTTGTCAGCAAAGTGATGTCTCTGGTTTTTAATATGCTGTCTAGGTTCGTCATAGTTTTCTTCCAAGGGGCAAGCATCTTTCAATTTTGGAGCTGCAGTCACCATCTGCAGTGTTTTTAGAACCCAAGAAAATATAATCTGTCACTGCTTCCCTTATTTCCCTTTCTATTTTGCATGAAGTAATGAGACCAGATGCCATGATCTTAGGTTTATTAATTTTGAATTTGACTTGAGACAATCTTTCTCAGCTAAAGTAAATGAGAGTGCTAGATAACAGATTTTAAGAGAAGGGGCAGTTGCACAATGGGTCAAGAAATACAAAGTACAGAGCTGTATAGAAATGAAAGTATGGGTAAAATTATACCCTAATATTTTACCTAGATATATGGATGTTTGTTAAATACATACAATAACATCTCTTCCTCACATGTACTCTATGTACACTAATACCAAAAATGCAAAGACCTATTTGTATCACGTTAAAAAGCAATAAACACACAATGACAAATACATAATATGGAAACTATAAGTTTGTAAATAACATTAACATATATCTATAAATCTATATCTATATGTAAATATATATCTGTATACATATACGAACATATTTACATATATGCATGTTAGTATATATACTTTACAACTCTGTCTTTATTGGGTGAAACTTGGTTTAATTCATCTATATTGAGTTAAATGCTGTACAAAACATTTTATTTCATTGTAAATGAAACTTAAGTGACTCAAGCATGCTGTACAATTATCTAACTTTACTTTGTACATCAAGTATTTCCAGGAGGAAATCAAGAAAACCAGCTTAACTAACGGTGCTTTCTTAAACTCTGAGATTCATTTTCTAGCCATTTTCACAATAACAGCCAAAGCTTTGACTATCATGGCTTCTGTGATGCTGATATCTGGTGCTTTCTTCAATTTCTTCACTGTTATTAAAGTTATTGGTACTGTCCATATTCACTATGCTTCCTCTAAGGATATTTATCTTCTGTGTTAAAAATACAGATCTTTTTTAAACAAATTAAATTTAAAAAATTTTTAAATATAAATCTTTGACACTCTCCACAGGGAAGTTGAACAATTAATAGTTATGATACCAAAAGTTCGGTCTGTCTGAACTGGTGCTAAATCGAATCTCAGAGAAAGTTTTGGGTGAAGCAGAAAAGCTTTATTGCTTTTCCAGTCAAAGGAAGACACAGTGAGCTCCTGCAAACAAAAGCTATGTGTGCCCACCCCAGAGAACTTGATGAGGATTTTGTGATAGTGACTGAAGGGTGAGGTCTCTGACAAACTCAGGTTTGCGGGCCTTTAATCTCCCCTCAGGCTGTCTCCTACTCTTGATGACCTTCTCTGGTCCTTTTAAACTTGCCTCAAGTGTTTCCTTGACTCTTCCTCCATTGATTAGCAATAGTTGGAATCTGCCCTTTGGAACTCAGGGAAGGTCATGGAGTCTTGTCTAGAAGAAACAGGGGACAAAAGGGACTCTTGGCCAGGAGCCCCGAAAAAGCACCACTAGATTTCAGTCATACTAAAACAATTGTAAATTCTAAGTAAAACAGGAAGGAGAGGGGCAGGGTACAAACTTTAAAAGGATGACATAGCCTGAGAAAATGACATAAATTGATTAGAACAAAATAGGTCCAAGATGGTGGAAAAGTCAACCTCCACTAGACCTTGAGACTCAGTATGTGCTCATTGTAACACATCAGCAAGCTAAGTAACAGTCTTACCAGCTGCATGATAACTCTGAGGCCACTCATCAAAGATCCAAAAGTAAGCAGTGGCCCAATTCCTGGAAACCCCAACCCCTTCCCTAAAATAGCTGGAATACTCCTCCCACTTATTAACATAGGGAATTATCCACCCCAATAAAAACTGACAACCCAATATCCTGGTACCACTCTTACCTTCTGAGATGGCACACACTATATTTGTGGAATATGTTTCTCTCTAGATAAATCCACTACTTATCTATTGCTTTCTCTCTCACTGAATTCTTTCTGCTGTGAGATATCAAGAAACCGAGCTTCATTGAGTTTTGAAATAAGATGTGATCTTAGTAAAAAGACATTTTTACTAAATCTTTGCTTTAAGTCCCAATCTGAGTTACATGGTTTTACAAGTATTTCATTCATCCCAAAGTTTGCGAGTGCAACAAAGTGCATCTTTTTGTTTTAATTCATGATTTTATTGTTGCTACTGTTCTTGCTTCATTTGCTAACAAAGAATTAACAATGCATTTAAATACTGAGACTTGAGTAAACCCAGAGTCATAGAATTCTACTTAAACATTTTCTATTTTCCTAATAACATAAGAATTAATGCAGATATTTAAAACCTACGTTTCCTCTATTAAATATGCTTTCTGATTGTCCTTTACTCTCAACACATTTATCATGCTTCTAAATGAAAGCCTTGTTTTTATTAAATAGAACAAGTCCTTAATGTTTCTTTCAATGTTATAAATTCATTACACTGATAATTTATTTGAATCTTCTATTTTCTCGATGACTTAGGATGTTACTACTTACATACTTTGATTTACTTTTAGAAGCAATATGATATTTTTCAAATGTTGTATATTCAAAAAGGTATGTTTATTTTACATGCTTGTTCTGGAATCAAGAATAAGACCTTTAAAAATTAATATTCAAATTATAACACTTAAATAAGATAAAGTGTAGAGGATCCTACAATGAATTTCTTGGGGCAGATGATATAACAAAGTTGTACATTGTAATTAACTTTCAGGAAGTTTTATTTAAAACTTTGAAGACTATAATATGTATGCCTGAGGTGCATATTTTAATCTAGAAATTCTTCTTTCAGGAAACCAACAGAAAACAACTTTTTGTTTTCTTTTTTTCCTGACCACAAAGGCTCTTCAACTACTCAAATACTTTTAAACTATTTATTGCTGCTGCTGCTGCTAAGTCGCATCAGTCGTGTCTGACTCTGTGCGACCCCAAAGAAGGCAGCCCACCAGGCTCAGACAACCCTGGAATTCTCCAGGCAAGAACACTGGAGTGGGTTGCCATTTCCTTCTCCAATGCATGAAAATGAAAAGTGAAAGTGAAGTCGTTCAGCCGTATCTGACTCTTAGGGATGCCCTGGATTGCAGCCTACCAAGCTCTTCTGTCCATGGGATTTTCCAGGCAAGAGTACTGGAGTGGGTCACTAGTCTCTTCTCCGTTTAAACTATTATTTCACTGCAATTGCTTTTTGGCAATGCCTTTTGCCTGAGAGGGAGGGAACATCTGAGTGAACTTGGTCGCCTCAAGCACTGTGCTGACACACAAAGCTACATGTCAGGTTACATAATTTAATTGGATCTGACTCCCCTTGGCTCAGTTTGTCTTTATCCTCCAGTTTTGTTTCCCCCTTCATTTTTAAAAGATGACACATATATAACTAAAGTCAGAAATAAAACATCATACTTATTCAAATAATATTTTAGGTATTTTTCTCAAGCATATTTTGCTTTCTAAACACCAGACCTTAGGCAAATAGTGATATTATACATGGTTTTTCCTGCCTCATTCCAAGTATCTGCAGCATCTCTTCTCTTAGTAGGATCTAGCTATCCAGCTAGAAGGCTTGTCATTCTTAAGACGTTAGTTGATATTACTTAAAATCTTCATACCCTCAGAAATTGTACAAATTGAATAGGACACTAGTAATAAACAGAGTCTGAAGACCAAAAACAAAGAATCATTCCTAATAAATAATCGGAACTAAAGAGCCTCTTGATGAGAGAGAGAGAAGGGGGTGAAAAAACTGGCTTAAAACCCAACATTCAAAAAACTAATATTATGACATCTGATCTCATCACTTCATTGCAAATGGGGAAAAAGTGGAAATAGTGACAGATCTTATTTTGGAGAGGAGGGGCTCCAAAATCACCATGGATGGTGACTGCAGTCATGAAATTAAAAGATGCTTGTTCCTTGGAAGAAAACTACGAAAAACCTAGACAGCATATTAAAAAGCAGAGACTTTACTTTGCTGATAAAGGTCTGTCTAATCAAAGCTATGTTTTTCCCAGTAGTCATGTAAGGATGTGAGAGTTGGACCATAAATAAGGCAGAGTGTCTAAGAACTGATGCTTTTGAATTTTGCTGCTGGTGAAGACTCTTGTTAGTCCCTTGGACAGTAAGGAAATTAAACAAGTCAATTCTAAAGGAAATCAACACTGAACATACATTGGAATTCAGAGAGTCATTTCCTAAGCAGGTTGGTAAGAAGTCTAGGGGTCCCCAAGGAGAGAGGGGTCTGGAATTCTCAAGGAGGAGAAAAGGACAAACTTTTATTTTTCCCCTCTGCCTTCCTTAGTCTTAGTCAATTACACTATTCAGTTTAAACTCTATACTAGGGATTATACAACAACAATGTATCCAGCTGGAGGACAGTTTCTCCTTCCTGAAAACCTTCTGACTAATCCTGATACCTTAGAATGTATATTATGGGAGTGGATCTGGAGGATCTTTCTATTGTTAAATGCAAATCTTATTATCTTAAAGTGTAAATTATGGGAGTAGATCTAGTGAGGTCTTTACAACCTCCAGACATTCTTTTGATTCCATGTAATAACTATAGAGTATATAACTCCATTGCTAACACTAGCTAGGGGGTACTCTTTCTGTCCCCTTCTGATGCCTATGTCAGAAGCTTTCTCTATCTCCTTTATACTTTAATAAAACTTTATTGCACAAAAGCTCTGAGTGATCAAGCCTCATCTCTGGTCCCGGATTGAATTCTTCTCTTCTGGAGGCCAAGAATCCCAGCGTTTCTTTTGTGATTTCATCAACAACCTTTCAGAAGGACTGATACTGAAGCTGAAGCTTAACTAATTTGGTCATCAATGCCCAAAGTCTACTCACTGAAAAAGACCCCGAGACTGGGAAAGTTTGATGGCAGGAAGAGAAGGGGGTGACAGATGAAGAGATCATTGGATGGCATCACCAACTCAATGAACATGAGTTTGAGGAAACTCTGGTAGATAGATAGTAAAGGACAGGGAAGCCTGGTATGCTGCAGTCCATGGGGTCACAAAGAGGCAGACATAACTTAGAGACTGAGCAACAACAAAATGATCAGAGAAAATTGCAAATAGTGATGTTACATGATAGAACTCTCTTCTTTAGGACTGGTAGACACTAATTTTAATTTAAAAAGTAAAGTGGAAAATTAAACAAAACCATTAATTAAATGCAGCTGAGAGACCAGCAGGGGGAGTTCTCATTCTCTGAAATACTAGCAGAGTCCAGCAGGGAGTATCAGGTATCAAGACACCTCTTCTTTCCTTGCGAGGACTCAGCCAATGAAAAGTCCTAGACTCACTGTTTGCTGTAGTCTTTCCAACTTCCTTTTCTCCTCTGTAGAAACATTCTCCCTCCCTTGTCTTGTGAAGACTTGCCTGTGGCCAAACCCAAACTGAAATTCTCTGCTGATCCCAACCAAATAAACCCGTGTTTTGTTCTTTTGCTGGAGAAATAATTTGTAGTTTGATTTAAATCAACATTTTGTTTGCCCATACAATGACCATAGAAGATGCTCAAAGGCTCCAGAAGTTGTGAAGAAACAAATAAAATAAGCACAGTTGTGGCCACTGAACCCATGGCTTTTCACACTGACCCATGAGTTTGCAGGTATGTCTTTCTCCTGGATTCCAGCTTTTACTCTCTCTCTGCATTTGAAGTTCTCCAGGCTTTATTCAGGATCTGCTTAAAGAGTTTGTCTTTTCTACCTTGTCCTGTGTGTGAGTACTCATTTGGCACTTGGTCTGATTTTGAGACCAGACTGTACTAGCTGAAAATTGCTGAGAAACCTTTGGACCACTTCTTTGGGGACATGTCTTGTTTCACTGAAAAGGTGATATTTTTCAGTAGCTGGTCCATTCCTTTGGAATAGGTGCTGTACTATCGAAACTGGCTGAAAAGCCTTCAGCCATCCCCTTTCAGAACAAGCCGTTTCCTTGGAACTGGCTGGTATTAGACCTACAGGCTATAATAGTAGCAAACTGTTTGAAATGTTTGAACTCTTTAAGCTGTTTGAGATTTAAGTTGCTTGAAAATTATTTTTTTATTCTGAAGAAAATTCTCTGAGAAATGGGATCCCTAGTTATCAAAATTTTTGACTTCCCTCCACACATAAGATCTCTGATCAATTTTCTGTTTAAAGACTTTCATTCTGCCTGATGCACATTTCTAACAATATGGACTCATCTGATCTAAGGCAATTTAAAATATCAGTGGCCATTATGAATTATTGTTGAAATTCTCAACTAAATTAAAAAAAAAGATCTAACTGGGCTACAGTAATCCTAACAGTGTCCAGAAATAAATTGAATGCATATTATAATTGAAATTTTGAGACTTCTCAATGTTGTCCAAAGCTAAAAATGAAGCTGAATTGTGAACCATAGTCAGAGATTTTTCCAAAGTAGCATGATCCTCATAAATTTGCTGAGGAAAGTAATACAGTCATTCAAACTTACTAGCCTGATTTTTCTGACATATCAGCTAGTTCATATGCTTTTTGGTGAAGATTAGGTTCAGTATTGGATGAAAACAGCTAACTGGGAAATCATGAAAGGTTTCTAGAATTACAACTGAGGGACAAGTCCAGTAAGTTATTATATGATCAGGCTTGGGCAATCATTAGGTGACTTTGCTGAGCAATTTCTGGGGCTCTAAAACTGATTGACTGGTAATAATCAGGCTTGAACTAAAAATATGGTGAACCCATTCATGACTGAAACAGTTGACTTCAGATTGTTTTTAAAGAACATTTTAGTCTTTCTTCAGATGTTGATTCCACCTGAGAAGCTGTTACTTTGTTTATTGAGAGGCTGAAGGTTCTTTCCCTTCTACTAAAATGGACCAGAATGGAATGGGAAACGTCTACTCCAAAGTGAGTTATTCTCACAAACCAGCTTTGTCTCACTCAAAATGAATCCCTTAAAAGGAAGACCACAAGTATTCTTAATTTTCAGTTTTGCCAATCAAAGGCTCCTAAACAAAACCGAATCACTCCTAGTTTCTGCTATTATTGCAAACAGCCAGGTTGTTAGAAAAATGATTGTTACAAATTAAGTGTTTTGGGTGCATTTAGCCCTTTAATCACCCTTTCCAATATCTTCCTAACTCACAATGACAGAGCTCTGAAGAACTACAGGAGATCTTCTAATTCTCCCTCTCAACTGACTTGAGGAAACATTTCACTAGATTGAGGATTAGTCTTTCCCATGACTAATTGACACTGTGTTCAACTTCACTACTATATAGCAGCTTCTTGCATGTGGAAGAGTACTAAACTGTTTCAGAGTACTAAAACAGTTCAAATAGTGGGGATCAATAATGACACTTAACAGAATTTTGTCTCTGAACCTATCTCCTTTTTGTTTATGCCCTTTGAGAGATACACATCTTTTCTACATAGTTTCTCTGCCACTATCTGCTTACTAGGTCAAGACTTCTTAGAAAAGTATGTGTTGAAATTTACTTATTTCAAAAGAGAGAAATAATTCTAGAATTTGACAGCAGTTATCAAAGCAGATAACCAGATGAATTAAATGAATCTTGACAACTTTTACCCATCTGTTACATCTCTGATGCTACTAGACTTGATTCTGAAAACACTGACCATTTCTCTCTATTGAAAATGTTACTGTCCTCGTTATGGGCAAAATCTTTAGATGACATTGGCAAGATTTGGAGAACAGCTCCTGCTTGCATGTGTGTGCTAAGTCATCTCAGTTGTCTATGATTCATTGCAACCCTTTGCATTGTAGCGCACCAGGCTCCTCTGTTCATAGGATTGTCCAGGCAAGAATATAAGAGTGGGTTGCCATGACATCCTCCAAGGGATCTCCCCAACTCAGGAACTGAGCCCCCATCTCTTATGTCTGCTGCATCGGCAGGCAGGTTCTTTACCACTAGCACCACCTGGGAAGTCCAGCACATGTCTTATCAGGTCAAATATTCCTCGAAACTTCTTTTTAGAATTGATGAATACCCTGAATGAAGAAGGCCTTCAAAGCATAAAGCATGTAATGCTGCTGTTGTTTAGTCACTAAGGATATCTTCCCAATCCAGGGATCAAACCCACGTCTCTTGTGTCTCCTGCATTGGAGAGCATGTGTGCTTAGCCACTTCAGTCATGTCTGGTTCTTTGCAGTCCTGTAGACTGTAGACACAGGCTTCTGTCCATGGGACTCCTTAGGCAAGAATAATGGAGTGGGTTGTTGTTTTCTCCTCCAAAGGATATTCCCAACCCAGGTGTCATACCCATGTCTCTTGCGTCTCCTGCATTGGCAGGCAGATTCTTTACCACTGAGCCACCTGAGGGTCCCCAAAGCCCATAATAGAAGAATTTAAGGCTCAAGGTTTCATTATCCCTTACACTATTCCCTGTAATATTCCTATTTTATCCAGGACCTTGGAGCAATAAATAACATTATTATTCCTTGACACTGTTTTTTTTCTGTCTTTCATATGTTACAAACATCCATTCCCACCAGAATTTTTATTGCCATTGAATTTTGCAGTGGATTACTTTGTAATCTAGTTGATAATGCCAGCCACTATCTTTGCCTTTACTTGAGAAGAAAAACAATTCACCACTGAACAATCATGTTTCAGATTTTACTGAGAATCCTTATTTCTTACATTTTGAAGGATTATCTAGATGATATTCCCTAGGCTTTTGATAGCTTATGGTGAACGATGTCAGATTTGTGATCTCTAAAGATTTGTCTTTGGGATCAGGGACCAGGCTTGATCACTTAAGAGCTTTTGTGTAGCAGAGTTTTATTTTAAAGTGAAAAAGGACAGGGAAAGATTTTGATAGAGACATCAAAAAGGGGACAGAGAGCACCCCTCTTGCCAGTCTTAGAAAGTCCTTATATACTTTTACCAGACCCACTCCTCCAACATATCTTAAATTAACAAGATTAGAACTAACAATAGAAAGGTCTTACCAGACCCACTCCCGAAATATAGGTCTTAAGATAACAAGATTAGTCAGAAGGTTCTTGCTAAAAAGAAGAAACATACCCTCGAGTGTTATTATATAAGCTGTAGTACTGAGTTTAAGTTGAATTATTTTGTTGTGTAACCATGAGCTCTGGGCCTAAAAAAATAACATCTTATGTGACCAAGGAATGTAGGGAAAGAAAAAAGTTTGTCCTTTTCTCCTCCTTGAGAGCCCCCAGATCCCTTTCTCCTTCAGAGCCTCAGACTCCTTATCAACCTACCTAAGAATTAACTCATTCCCCCCTTTTTCTTTCAGGAGAATATGGCTGCTGAGGGAAAAGGGGCATTGCTCTCATTCTGTAGCTACTTCCTGCTGGGAAAGTGTGTTATCCCTAAACAATTGAGGCAACATATTCTCCTAACCCTCATATTGAGGGTCTCTGATCCAGGGGCCCCAAGTAACAGCTGGAGGAGGTTGTAGTATTCATAGGAGCTTGAACAGTCATTTGTAACCTAAAAGCTTTCAGACGGTTAGAAACAAACCTTGTTATACAGTTGAAGATATTCATTAAACCAAGTCAAAACATAATCAAAATTAAGTTACATTATGTCCGTAGTTATACCCGTCCATCTTAGGATTGCTAGATGTCATCAGATAAAGAAGAGACATCACATACGATTATTGCTGATGAAGGTATTTGCAGAGTTGAAAGAAGTCCTTCCTTTGAAGCAGAGAAGCCCACCATGGGAAACCTTCAATTGATGAGGAGATTGAAAAGCTGAAAGCTGAGTCCCATAGTTAATTCAAAGGCTCATTTTCCTTCTTGGGAAGGAAAGTGGCAGGGTTTAAGTTTCCACAGACTCTAAGTTTAGTTATCGGTCCTTTCAGTAATAGTCACTGATAGTTAAGAAACTGACTGTCTGTCATCCAGATATTAACTTTAGAATTACGACCCCACTTACATCATGAAAAGTCAGTACAGTAAGGTTTCACACATTAGTAAACTTAAGAGCTTCAGGCACTAGCAAAGCAATAGAAGCTACAGGCTGTTGGTGAGGCCCTTGGGGGTGTGTAATCACTCCCATGGCCATACCTTTTCTTTCAGTAACAAACAGATTAAACTCTGACCCTGTGGACAAGCTTAAAGCAGGAACTTTTAAGACAGCAGTTTGAAGAGTCTTAAAAATCTTTTGAGTCTCTGGAGACCAAATAAGTTTATCAGTCCTGGCCTGTTGAGTTTCAGTTGTAAGTTTATATAAAGGCCAAGCAAGTTTCCCATAACCTGGAACCAAAAAGCAACAGTAACCCAGGATGCCCAAGAATTCTCTCTGTTGTCTTAAAGTCATAGGCACAGGATGATTTAGTAAGGCTTAATTCTAGAAAACATCCTTCAAATCAATGACTGAAAAATATTTGACTCAGTTTTTACTCTGTTACAGTATGTGGATGATTTGCTTTTCTGCTCTCTTTATCAGGCCTCTTCACAGAAAGCTAGTATACATTTTCAAAAAATTTAACCTTATAAGACATAAGTTTGTAACAAAAAACAAAAAAACACAGTTTGTCCAAATTCAGTTTCAATATTTAGGGATCTGATATCAGGACAAGGCCTATACCTAGATCTAGATAAAGATTCATGGTGTCCTCAGTTTTACAAACCCAAAAGTAAGCAGCTACTGCAAGATTTCTTTGGGCTAGTTGGCCATTGCCAAAATTGGTTTCCACATTTCTCTCTTAAGAACAAATTTCTATATGATTTACTGAGTGAGTGATAGTCACTCAGTCTTGTCTGACTCTTTGTGACCCATGGACTGTAGCTGGTGAGGCTCCTGTGTCCATGGAAGTCTCCAGGAAAGAATATTTTACTGAATAACAATCCAAAACAGTTCTATTCAATGCAGGACCCCTGGTTTGATTCCTCGGTTGGGAAGATCTGCTGGAGAAGGGATAGGCTACCCACTCCAGTATTCTTGGGCTTCTCTTATGGCTCAGTGGGTAAAGAATCAGCTTGCAATGCAGGAGACCTGGGTTGGATCCCTGGGTTGGGAAGATCCCCTGGAGAAGGGAAAGGCTACCCTGCCACGAGCCGTCAGGATGCCCCCTTGCTCGGATGACAAGGTCACGAGCCTAAGAAAGAAATTGCAAAGCTGACTTTCTTTATCGGGGCATCCTGGGCAAGCCCCACCCTGGTATTTTTCTTGGAAGTTCTGTCCATGCTTGGAACATTGGCTCATCTCAGTAGGTCAGTCACAGTTGGAAAGAATTCGTCCTGAGATATTCCCCCCAGACCTTATCGACCAGAGGATCCGGGAAGGTGGATCACCTTCCCCGGGGGCTAAGGAGGAATGAAAGGGACATTTAAATAGCTTACTACTCCTCCTACTAATTACTGGGGAGTTTACCAAGAGTTCTCTGGGGGTCATGGCAAGGCCACCACCAGAAAGGCTCGTAGTTGGGTCACCTTTCCACCTCCCACTCCCCTGACCACTCCACAGAGGAGGCTCGCTTCCTTGAAGAAATCAGGCTCGATTGAGACTTAGGAATGCTCATAATTGTGGCCAGCATAGTTGGAGATATTGATTGCTTTAGGATAATGTAGACATAGGAATTCATTATAGTAGTTATAAGGTTAATAGGGCTATATTGCTAAAGCAGTGCTGCTTGGCTGTCTCTTAGTCCTCTTTCCTCTCTCTAAACTGTCTCTTTGTCCTCTTTCCTCTTTTCTCCTAAGAATTGGAGTAGGTTACTAGAATAAACAGTCTCAAGCTTAAGCCCTTCCCTCTAGCTTCTACATAGTTGTACCTGATAAGAGAAATGTAACCTTTCTACTTAGGTTGATGTACTTATCATGATTGAATGAAGTATACTGAAGACATTCAAATGGTAAACATACAATTGTTAAATCTAATTACATAAAAATCTGACTTCTGCAAAGGGAATGTTTCATGATAGATTGGGGAATGAGCTCAATGATAAGGTTGCTATGGAAGGTAGAAAACAAAAAATTGTATAGAACAATAGGTGATGTAATGATGTAATGGGGATGTCTTTTGGCTATAAAACTGTAAACCAACAACAATAAACGAGAGACTGCTCCATCACCACACATCAACTCAGCTCAGTTCTTCTTCCGCTGACGCCACCCACCCCTCAAGACCCCCGGACCCCGCCGAGGCTGGACCCCGGCACTACCCACTCCAGTATTCTGGCCTGGAGAATTCCATGGACTGTATAGTCCTTGGGGTCACAAAGAGTCGAGCACGACTAAGCGACTTTCACTTTCACTTTTTATAGTTCTATGTAAAGAACCAGACCACACATATTTTTAGGCCTTCAATAGTGTTTGAGGAGCCCACCTGGCCTTGGGCATTCCAATGATCAGATTCCTTTTTACCTTTCTGTATATAAATGGCAACCCACTCCAGTATTCTTGTCTGGAAAATCCAGAGGACAGACGAGACGGGTGGGCTACAGTTTATTGGGTCACAAAGAGTCAGACATAACTGAGCATACAGACACAAACACATAAAAAGGGAGGAAATGATCTTAGGGTATCACACAGAGACCACCATTGACCCAGACAGTATTATAACCAGCAACTGGACCTGTGACCTGAGGACACCATCTTGTCTTAGAGTCATTGCTGCCATTGCCCTTTTGGTTAAGACCAATACTTGGCCACCTGAT
The DNA here is from genome assembly GCA_007570785.1 of Antilocapra americana. Taxonomy (NCBI): domain Eukaryota; kingdom Metazoa; phylum Chordata; class Mammalia; order Artiodactyla; family Antilocapridae; genus Antilocapra; species Antilocapra americana. The sequence goes on along the minus strand of ML661338.1, from coordinate 36,048,248 downwards.
GCAAAGAACTGACTCATTGGAAAAGACCCTGATGCTGGGAAACATTCAAGGCAGGAGAAGAAGGGGATGCCAGAGAATGGGATGGTTGGATGGCATCACCAACTTGATGGACATGAGTTTGAGCAAGTTCTAGAAATTGGTAATGGACATGGAAGCCTAACATGCTGCTGTCTATAGAGTTGCAAAGAATTGGACATTTTTGAGCAACTGAACAGACTGAGAAAATCAGTGTGGGATCTCTTTTTACCAATTTTGGACCTCATGCAATGGAAGCTCTCCTAAATTCTCATCGTTGATTTCTCATTTAACTTTTATTAGTCATCCACGAAGTCCCCTGTAGATGCTTAATGCTGCCAGATCACCTGCTGACTTCTCATAATCTAAAGGAAACCCTTTTGGGTAATGTTAACTTTGGATGGCTTCTATTGAAAAGATACCAATAACAAATATTGTGTTTAGGGCTTCCTTTGTGGCTCAGCTGGTAAAGAATCCACCTGGGTTTGATCCCTGGGTTGGGAAGATCCCCTGGAGAAGGGAAAAGCTAGCACTCAAGTATTCTGGCCTGGAAAATTACATGGGCTGTATAGTCCATGGGGTTGCAAAGAATTGGAAATGACTGAATAACTTTCACTTGACTTGAAGCTATTTTAACTCCATTTGATGTTGCTAAGGCAGGACCTTTATTTATGGCTACTTCAGTCTGACAGGCAAAATTATATGCTTTTCCATGGGCCTGTATGTTTTCAAAGGACAAAACTGCAAATCATGGTGTAGTGTAAAGAAGCTGTCTGCAGTGCAAGAGAACCAGGTTCGATCCTTGGTTCTAGAAGATCCCCCGGAGAAGAAAATGACAACCCACTCCAGTATACTTTCCTGGTAAATCCCATGGACAGAGAAGCAATGTAGTCAGAGACCAACAGGAAGAAGAAAGACTCTTCTTTTTTCCTGGCAGGGATTTAGATGATGAAAAATCATGGACTTTTTGTTTACTGTAGTCCTGCTAATTTTTTTTTTCACCTCTGTAAAATTGTTCCTCTTTCTTTTCATGCAGTAACTTGCATACGGCTTTTCATGGATGCAAACCTGAATTAAAATTTCAATTTTCTGCTGATCCCTGACCCCCCTTTTCTTCCTAGAAAAATAAATGGCTGGGTATTTGTCTTAGGTCAACACTTCAAACATTTTTTAAAAATATATACATGTATATTTATTCAGTAGCAATTTGATATGAAGCCAAAGCATTTTCTTTGGAATAGACTGTAAAACAAATGATTACAATAAAACAAACAGTTGACATCGATAGTTGTGAAAACAACAAAACTGACCTCTTTTAATCAAACTACTCAACCAGTGAAAGAAAAAATTACAGATAGCTGAAGAAAGCAGTCTACAAGCCACAAGTGTCCATTGTTCCATGGGTATTTATGATTATTTTTCTTTCCTTTCTTCTTTCTTTCTTCCTTCCATTCTTTCTTCCTATTTTTCTTTTAGTAATATCTATATTTAATACAGTTTTATTAACTATAGGCACAATGTTGTATAACATATCTCTAGAACTTATCCATTTTACATAAATGTAACTTTATACCCATTGAATACTAGTTCCCTATTAACACTTAGCACTAGTGGTAAAGAACCCACCTGTGACACAAGAGATGTGATTTCAATCCCTGGATTGGGAAGATCCTCTGGAGGAAGGCAAGGCAACCCACTCCAGTATTCATGCCTGGAGAATCCCATGGACAGAGGAGTGTAGTGGGATACAATTTATGGGATCACAAAGAATTTGATACCATCGGAGCAACTTAGCATGCATGCAGCACATACAATCCTTATCCCCAGCTCCTGGTAACCATCGTTCTGCACTCTGGGTCCATGAATTTGACTACTTTAGGTACTCCACATAAATGGGATAATGAAACTTTGTCTTTCTGTGGCTGGTTTATTTCACTTGTGCATGATGTCCTCCAGGTTTATCTATGTTTTTGCATATGGCAGGATTTTCTTCTTCTTTAGGTAGAATAAAATTACACTGCAAGTATATACCATACTTTTCATTCCTTGGTTATTGTGAATGCCGATGCAATTAAAATCAGGGTCTCAAAAGGTAATTGTAATCCCATATAAGTGTTTTTCAAAGAGAATGGATGGCAATTCAGTTGACTAAGAGTCAGGCTAAGAGAGCTGTGTCAAAGTCTTCAAAACATACTACTCAGTTCCTAGTGATCATTTAATAGGTTAACATAATAAAGAGTCTGCTCTATAAGGTATTTCAGCACCTGACCTGAAGAGGTTTAAAATAAAATAGCCAGAAGATTTAAAAATAAACAACCAATCCCCTCAAAACCAACTTTGATTTAGAATGAGTTATTCTGGTTTAATCAGTGCTCACCAACACATTATAAAATATGAAGAATGTAAGTGATTTAATAAATGGTGATTTGGACCCATACATTCATTTTTGTGTTGACTCAGAAAACTCAGGGACATACGTGGCTTCTATTACCTTCCTTCTACTCATCATGCTGTAGCTACATGGGCTTCCAGACTATTCCTTACATAAAAAAGACATCTTTCCCCTAATCTTCCTTCTATGTATCACTTCTCTCTTAACTCCCATAATATGGCTAATCTCCCCTATATACTTGGTCTTCACTTTAATATCTTAACCCTGTAATTTACCTCCTCACTATCTTAGAGATACGATTTATTTTCGATTAGGTTTCTTTTTCTTTACTGTCTACCACTACTAGAAGTTATCCTCCATTATAGTGGTAGAGTTGTATTCCTAGTTTACAAAACTAGTACATAGTTCACAGTAGAGCTTTGGAAATATTTCTTGAATGAATAACTTATTCCTAATTTTTCCTATTGTCATAATTCTGAATGAAATTTTAGCTGATTATATTTATCTTTCTCATTAAAAAATCACTATTGTAACTACATTAAGAGAATAATTATATTAATTATAATTATTATTATTCAATAGTACATAATTATGGAAAGAGATGAAAAGAATTATCACCTGCCTAATGTGTTCCAATAGTCTCCTAATTTGTTGAACTCATTGCACCTGAAGTACACAGTTCATTCTTCTACAATTTTCTAATCAAATAATTGAGTCAATTTTCTGTGGAAATAAAGTTCAGAAAATCTCTGACTAATTAAATGAATTTCATAGAAAGGAAACACGAATAGTGGACAACTAAATCTTTGAATTGTATTTCTTTCTTGTTGTCTTTATCAATTTTCCATTTAGATTTTTTTTTCCTGGCCAATTAGCTCATCAAAGATTAAAAGGATAAAATCCTTGCTCTGTTACTTTAATGACTTTCTTGATTTTAGCATAATCAGTAATGTTAAGGGAAAAAAAGCTGGCTTTATCACCACTAAATTCAGATAAGGTGACCCAATAGATAATTGGGCTTTTGACATTTTGAAAGAAGCATATTCTATACCTGGGAATAATATTATAGTGCCTATATTATTAGCATCTGGCAAACTTAAATGAAGTTGCCTGCAATAATAGGGTTTGAGCACGGTTTAAGCAGCCAGAAAGCAATCCTGTTTTGTCCTTCGGGTGCTATGAAGTAACAGGTCCTAATACTAAGTGTGAAACATTTGTCAGTAAGATTCTGCTAGTAATTTCCAGTCTCTGGAATTTGGTCAGAGACTTTTGGAAGGTACTAAATTCTACAGATCTACAGTTAGCCACCATTTCTGGAATATTACTGACCCCTGATACAAACAGATTGTCTCAACAAAAGGTGCATTTGCCTGTTTGACTCAAAATACCTATCTTGCAATAAAATCAATCTTTCTCAAGTTGTGATGAGATCTAGAAAATTCCATTGTGAAATGGAAATAGAATGTTTAATCAAGTGCAAAGTTCTGCTCCTAAAACCTTAACTAACTTCACAATAAACCCCATGGCAAACCAGACTCTGGTCTACCTAAGCCACTCGCTCCCTTTAGCTCTCATTTGTGAGACTTGTCATATAGTCATGAAGCATAGTTTACCCATGACACAGCTATCCTCCATAATGACCATAAATTATAAATGCGTATGTTATTGAAAATGAGGGCCAAGGAATTAAAGATAGCATGTACTGTTTTAGTAGAGAGAAATTTGTTTTAAATTGACTGAAATTCATCTTGGGTTCAGGGAGTACTGCTAAGAGCCTTGTTTTACTATAGGTTTAATGCGTCATCAATTACCAGAATATTAAAGACACATGTGGAATAATCTATGAAAAATATAATAATTTTATTTTATATAATATACATGCATGCTAAGTCACTTCAGTCATGTCCAACTCTTTGTGACTCTATAGACTGTAGATCACCAAGTTCCTCTGTTCATGAAATTCTCCAGGCAAGAATACTAGAGTGAGTTGCCATGCCCTCCTCCAGAGGATCTCCCTGACTCAAGGATAGAATGCACATCTCTTATGTCTCCTGTATTTTCAGGCAGATTCTTTACCACTAGAGCCACTTAGGAAGCCCATTTTATATTATATTCATTATGTGTGTGTGTGTGTACTTCCAAACTAGAAATAATCTTTTGGAATAAATCAGGTGATTAAGAATGCTTTGTCATCATTTTCTCTATCCTGCTGGATTCACTCTTAAACCATACCTTGAGTACAAAGATATTAGGAAGGAACAAGATTCAAGAATCTATTTTAAAGATCTATCCAAGAGAAGAGTCCATGGGCACTGAATTGCCACCACGCACCCTGCCTGCACATTCTTGTATCACATGATCTTGCACGTAAAGTTCATTTAGTGAACATTTTGAACTAGCAGAGTGTGATATAATGCACCATTCTAGAAATTCATAGGCTATTTTTCAGTCATTGCTTCCTGCCTATTGCAGTTATAAAATCCCAAACAGCTATACTGTTTTTGGTCAAATTTCTTTTGGCCATTCTTTCTAGATGTTTCCTCCTGCCTCCTTACAAGTGGTATCACAGGCAACTCTCTATTTTCTGTCACTGTCTTAACAAAATAATGACTTTTCTTGGTTTGTATCTCTCCCAATTACATCATGCTCGAAGGAGCCTCACTAAAGCATTGTGGGGTTTTATTCATTTATTTTATCTTGCTTTCTGAATAAAGAAGCAATTCATTCCCTTAGGAAAATTATTTTAAAATTTTATAATATTTTTCTCTTGACATTTGTATTCCAGGATATGAATGGAATGATACTGATATGGAAATTCAAAATGATAAATTGTTGATTCATAAAGAAAATTGAAAAACCCTCTGTTAAAACTATACTGTGGATATTGACTACACATTCTGACAAACAAAATGGCAGGCTATCTCACATTCACTGTCAATAAATATTGTTTATTGAAGCTGTTTAGTTTGAGTAACCTCCTTAAAATGTTAAATGATCACTTTCATTGGAGCTTAATGAATGCACTGCCTATCTATTATATGAGTACAAATGAAATAGCCAAGTTATGCATCAATGATGTGATTAACCAGGCTCTAAAAGTCTTGTAATTACGTTTAGGAAATTATCAGAAAGTTTTCTGTAGTGATGCAGAAGCTTTTCTTCATCTTTGTAACATTTGTAAGGTCACGGAATGGTAATAGTATGTGAGAAAGCTCTTCAAGTTGAATTTCATAACAATATGGTTTCTCATGTTAAAGGTAAAGTAAGGAGAATCTGAGAGAAAGAAATGCAGAAAGTGACATTATGTATCTTTATGAGTGTTTCTAAAGCTGTAGGCCGGACTTCTCAGGTGGCATAATGGTAAAGAATCTCCTTGTCAATGCAGGAGACTCAAAAGGCTCAGGTTTGATCCCTGGATTGGGAAGATTCCTGAAATAGGAGATGGTAACTTGCTCCAGTATTCTTGCCTGGAAAATTCCATGGGCAGAGGAACTTGGAGGGCTATAGTACATGGGGTCACAAAGAGTCAGACATGACCAAACAATGGAGCACATGCGCGCACACACACACACAAAGCTGTAGGAAAGGCAGATTTCAATATTTACTTACTGTTTCCTTTTATTTCCTTTCCTTATTCCTTATCAAACTTACATGTAAAGTGGAATTTACATAACAAGAGAAAAATTGCCTTGCTGCTATTAAAAGAAAAGAGAAGCAGAGACTTTACTACTCAAGATCTGATTCACAAATGTTCATAAACTTTGAGATACCAAAGATGCAAATATACATTTTTATTTATTAAAATTCCAGTCTTTGTTTCTTTCCCTCTACTCATCCTGCAAACTAAAGAAGAAAAAAATAAGAATACAATATTTCAGTGTACACAACCATCCTATCTATAAATTAATCCATCAATAAACGTTTCAACTAAGAAAGAAAGCAGTTTTGGTTTTGTTTTCTTTTTTTATATTGTGTGGAATGTATTGGAAATAAAACAGTTAGGCCCAAATCTTATTTTTTTAATGAATAAATCAATAAAGAGACAACACCAATGTGAATTCTTACAAAGCTTGTGAAAATTGCTGCTACACTCTCAGAATAAGCCCATTTCAAGTAGTAAACCCTCAGGAAATGAAATATTGTTGCTTGAGGAGCATAGTTAGCATTCTGTCTATTTTGCTATAGTAAAGAGTTCTTTATTACAGCAAAATATCAAACAAAGGAAAGGCATCTCAAAGCAAAGTTAATTATGGAAATTTTTGCTGACTCTGGTAGGGAAATGCTTCTGCCTGATAATGGAACTGTTGCTGTTTCTCCACCCAGACTAACAACCCAGGCTGGTCTTCTTGGCTATCAACTGCTCTAGGAATGCATGTTTGTCGGGATCCTTCAGGTTTGTCTCTGAGGTTTACAGCTACGGCTGGGCCAGCACATGCCAGAATTCCAGGGCTCCTTCATTACTGCTGGTAAGGCCCACTGGTTTCCAGACTAGCTTTGGTCTTCTTTGCAGATCTTCTTAACTCTTTGTCTCAGTCTGGCACCAAACAGCATACAAACACGACGGTTTCTATGGATTTTCTGATTCTTTGTTGTATTTTGTGGAGTTTGGACTTTTGAATATCTTCTTTAAACAATTTTATCCCAGTTACAGCAGTTTCCTCTGCACGAATCACACTCATGATTCTTGTGTTTAAAATTCCCTATCTCACGTAGAGATTGTCCCCGTGTGGACTAAGAATGACACTCACTGTATCAGAAAGCAAAGAATGTTACAGCCATCAACCACTATAGCTCACTCCCACTCTGAGGAGGATGGGCCCTGATGGAACTCAGGATGCAAACAGGATGCTCAACCCCCATTCTCCCAGGCAGTGTACCCTGAGGAGACTCAGGATAAGAGAACACAGGATGACAGGTCCCGGATAGCTGAGGTGCACACCAAAGGAATGATTTATGTGAACCCAGACACTTGTATTTCCCCATACATTTCTGAGCCAGCCACTCAGTATTGCCCTAATCCCTGCAACCCTGTACTACAGCACAACAGACTTGCCTGTTCTTCACTATCTCCCCAAGCTTGCTCAAATTCATGTCCATTGAACTGGTGATGCCATCCAAGCATCCCATCCTCAGTCACCTGCTTCTCCTGCCTTCAATCTTTCCCAGCATCAGAGTCTTTTCCAACAAGTCAGCTCTTTGCAGCAGGTGATCATACATATGTATGGTTTAAAGTGTTAAATTCTTTAATGAAACATGTAACTCAGATTGGGACTTGACCACACAGTCGTTTAACTGAGATCTCATCTGTCTCAGGATTTAATGAAACTCAGGTTCTTGGTGTCTCACCAAACAGAAAGAGTTCAGTGAGAGACAAAGAGATAAGTAGGTAGTGTATTTATTTAGAGAGAAACTCTACAGAGTGTGGGGCTACTTAAAATTTGAGAATAGCACCAGGGTATGGAGTTCTCAGCTTTTATGTGTGTGAGTGTGCTCGTTTTTATCTGTGTGTGTGCTCATGCTCAGTCATGTCTGACTTTTTGCAACTGAAAAGACTGTAGCCCACCAAGCTCCTCTGTCCATGGGATTATCCAAACAAGAAAACTGAAGTGAATTGCCATTTCCTCCTCCAGGGTAGCTTCCTGACCCAGGGATTGAGTCCATACTTCTTGCATCCGTTGTTATAGGGATGGGCAATTTCATAGGCTAATGAGTGAAATGAGTATTCTAGATATCTTGGGGAAGGAAAGGGTTTTCAGAAATTGGACGATTGCCTATTTTTTTACCTTTATGGTCAGATTGAAATTGTAATGGTGTCTGTGGGTGTGTGACAGGAGGAAAAGCGGTAGGGCACAACTTTTGAAACAGTTAAATCATGGACCGATTTGATTCTAATCAGTTTATGTTCTGTCCTTGGGCTACGTCAACTAAGCCACGCCTTATGGGGCCACCCAAGATGGTTGGGTCATGGTGGAGAAGTCTGACAGATTGTGGTCTACTGGAGAAGGGAAAGACAAACCACTTCAGTATTCTTGCCTTGAGAACCCCATGAACAGTATGAAAAGGCAAAAAGATAGGACACTGAAAGATGAACTCCCCAGGTCGGTAGGTTCCCAATATGATACAGGACATCAGTGGAGAAATAACTACAGAAAGAATGAAGGGATGGAGCCAAAGATGAAACAATACCCAGTTGTGGATGTGACTGGTGATAGAAGCAAGGTACGATGCTGTAAAGAGCAATAATGCATAGGAACCTGGATGTTAGGTCCATGAATCAAGGCAAATTGGAAGTGATGAAACAGGAGATGACAAGAGTGAATGTCGACATTCTAGGATTCAGCGAACTGAGCTGGACTGGAATGGGTGAATTTAACTCAGATGACCATTATATCTACTGCTGTGGACAGGACTCCCTTAGGAGAAATGGAGTGCCCATCATGGTCAACAAAAGTTTGAAATGCAGTACTTGGATGCAGTCTCAAAATGACAGAATGATCTCTGTTCATTTTCAAGGCAAACCATTCAATATTACGGTAATCCAAGCCTATGTACCAACCAGTAATGCTGAAGAAGATGAAGTTGAATAGTTCTATGAAGACCTACAAGATCTTTTAGAACTAACACCCAAAAAAGATGTCATTTTCATGATAGAGGACTACAATGCAAAAGTAGGAAGTCAAGAAACACCTGGAGTAACAGGCAAATTTGGCCTTGGAGTACAGAATGTAGCAGGGCAAAGAGAACGCAATTGTCATAGCAAACACCCTCTTCCAACAACACATGGACATTACCAGATGGTCAACACCGAAATCAGATTGGTTACATGCTTTGCAGCCAAAGGTGGAGAAGCACTATGCAGTCAGCAAAAACAAGACCAGGAGCTGACTGTGGCTCTGATAATGAACTCCTTACTGCAAAATTCAGACTTAAATGAAATAAAGTAGGGAAAACCACTAGACCATTCAGGTATAACCTAAAGCAAATCACTTATGATTTCACAGTGGAAGTGAGAAATACATGTAAGTGACTAAATCTGTTAGACAGAGTGCCTGATGAACTATGGACAGAGATTTATGACATTGTACAGGAGACAGGGATTAAGATGATCCCCAAGAAAAAGAAATGCACAAAAGCAAAATAGCTGAATGAAGAGGCCTTACAAATAGCTGTGAAAAGAAGAGAAGTGAAAAGCAAAGGACAGGAAAGATATTCCCATCTGAATGCAGACTTCCAAAGAATAGCAGTGAGAGATAAGAAAGCCTTCCTCAGTGACCAACGCAAAGAAATAGAGGAAAACAACAGAATGGGAAAGACTAGAGATCTCTTCAAGAAAATTAGAGATACCAAGGGAACATTTCATGCAAAGATGAGCTCAATAAAGGACAGAAATTGTATGGACCTAACAGAAGCAGAAGATATTAAGAGGAGGTGACAGGAATACATAAAAGAACTGTAAAAAAAAAGATCTTCATGACCCAGATAATCACGACAGTGTGGTCATTCACCTAGACCCAGACATCTTGGAATGTGAAGTCAAGTGGGCCTTAGAAAGCATCACTATGAACAAAGCTAGTGGAGGTGATGGAATTCCAGTTGAACTATTTCAAATTCTGAAAGATGATGCTGTGAAAATGCTGCACTCAATATGTTAGCAAATTTGGAAAACTCAGCAATGGCCACAGGATTGGAAAAGGTCAGTTTCCATTCCAATCCCAAAGAAAGGCAATGCCAAAGAATGCTCAAACTACTGCACAATTGCACTCATCTCACATGCTAATAAAGTGATGCTCAAAATTCTCCAAGCCAGGCTTCAGCAATACGTGAACCATGGACTTCTAGGTGTTCAAGCTGGTTTTAGAAAATGCAGATGAACCAGAGATCAAAATACCAAAATCTGCTTGATTATTGAAAAAGCAAAAGAGTTCCAGAAAAACATCTGTTTCTGCTTTATTGACTATGCCAAAGCCTTTGACTGTGTGGATTACAATAAACTGTGGAAAATTCTGAAAGAGATGGGAATACCAGACCATCTGACCTGTCTCTTGAGAAACTTGTGTACAGATCAGGAAGCAACAGTTAGAACTGGTCATGGACAACAGACTGGTTCCAAATAGGAAAAGGAGTACGTCAAGGCTGTATATTGTCACCCTGCTTATTTAACTTATCTGTAGAGTACATTATGAGAAATGCTGGGCTGGAGGAAGCACAGGCTGGAATCAAGATTGCTGGGAGAAATATCAATAACCTCAGATATGCAGATTACACTACCCTTATGGCAGACAGTGAAGAGGAACTAAAAAGCCTCTTGATGAAAGTGAAAGAGTAGAGTGAAAAAGTTGACTTGAAGCTCAACATTCAGAAAACTAAGATCATAGCATCTGGTCCCATCACTTCATGAAAATAGATCGGGAAACAGTGGAAACAATGTCAGACTTTATTTTGGGAGGCTCCAAAATCACTTCAGATAGTGATTGCAGTCATGAAATTAAAAGACACTTACTCCTTAGAATTAAAGTTATGACCAACCTAGATAGCATATTGAAAAGCAGAGACATTATTTTGCCAGCAAAGGTCCGTCTAGTCAAGGCTATGGTTTTTCCAGTAGTCATGTATGTATGTGAGAGTTGGACTTTAAAGCAAGCTGAGCGCCGAAGAATTGATGCTTTTGAACTGTGGTGTTGGAGAAAACTCTTGAGAGTCCCTTGGACTGCAAGGAGATCCAACCAGTACATCCTAAAGGAGATCAGTCCTGGGTGCTATTTGGAAGGACTGATGTTGAAGCTGAAACTCCAACACTTTGGCCACCTGATGTGAAGAGTTGACTCATTGGAAAAGACCCTAATGCTGTGAAGGACTGGGGTCAGGAGGAGAAAGGGACGACAGAGGATGAGATGGCTTGATGGCATCACCCACTTAATAGACATAAGTTTGGGTAAACTCCAAGAGTTGGTGACAGACAGGGAGGCTTGGCATTCTGCAATTCATGGGTCACAAAGAGTAGGACATGAGGGAGTGACTGAACTGAAATGAGTCCAATACATCAGACAAATTGACTTCGATTAGACCTTTACCTCAATCAGCAAGGTAAATGACACACCCTGAAGAGCCATGACAGTTCCAAGTCATTGTCAAATGACCAAGGAGTGTGCTATGGCCCAATTCCTGGAAATCTCCACCCCATCCCCAAAATAGTTGAAATAATCCTTCCACTCATTATCATATGAAATTACCCAGCCCATAAAAACTAAACACATCACATTTTGTGGCCACACACACCCTCTGTGATGGCCCACACTTCGTGGAGTGTGCTTCTCTCTGAATCTGAATAAATGCACTTCTTACCTATCACTTTTGTTGCTATCTGGTTGTATCTCACTGAATTCTTTCTGCCATGAGACATCAAGAACCCGAGCTTCCTTAGGTCCTGAAACTAGGTACCATGGGTTTTGGCTGGGTTTGAGTAGCAGCACATGGGTTGAAGTTCCAATCTGAAGTAAATGGTTCAAGTGTGCCATTTAGTATGCTGATGTGTTACAGTGAAAGTATACGGAGACTCAAAGTCTAGTGGAAGTTGACTTATCCACCATCTTGGACCTATTTGGTTCAAATCAGTTTATGTTGTGTCATTCTTTTAAAGCTGTACCATGTCCCCTTCCCTCTTTCATTAACTTGAGATGTCTGATTTTCTTTAATTAATAGAAATCTTTTGATGTCTGACTAGCTGGTTTTTTGTTGCAAAAACTGCTATTTATCCTGGCTCTTCCCTTGACTATTTGGAGCATTCTCTCAGAACTGAGTGCTATGTCCCAGCCACAAGTGCTCATTTTTTACACTGAAAAAATTATAATTCTCAACTTTCAGTTTGTACACTTTTTTCCAGTTGACACTTCCCATCCTCTTTGCACTGAACTCCAGCTACATCTTATCTGGTGACTGTTTCCTGATGACACACTTAGAGTCTTTATTTGAGCTGTTTTAATTGCAAATTTTTGTTTTTAACCTTGGATAATGATGACCCACATCTTCCTCATTAAACTGAAGCTTTTTATCTCTGGTTGGGTCTTTAACCCAACCAAAATCTAGATTTGAACTTGAACCCATGGTCTTTTCACTAGAATCACTCACCTCGTGTTTGGACTTAACTGAGGCTCAGGTTCTTTGTGTCTTAGTGCAGAAGGAATTCAGTGAGAGGCAAAGCAATAGTCAAGCAGTAAATCAATTAATACAGGATGTTTGTGAGGGAGGCAAGTGGGCAGGTGAGGGAGCTGTGTCCCAGGGATTAAGTAGGCTACATTTTTATAGTATTCCCCATTCTTTATGTTGATGTCAGACTTACGTCACTAACTCCTTCTTTGTATCAGGCAAGAGAGTGTTTGACCCCAGGAGATCAAACTGAGACTGCAACAGCACTTATTCAAATCAGCAGAAGGCTGGTAACACATGCTAAATTATATTGAATCATCTTAGATTTTCATATAACAAGCATCTCCCACTTTGGAATGTCACACTTTCCCTAAAGTCCTGTCTGTGTTCCCAAGGATCATTTTCTTGCTGAACTCCACTAGCAAAATGCCAGAACCTCATTTTTTTTTCCCCCTTTGAGTTAATGACCTGGGGCATATCTAGTGTTTTTACTTATGACCTTATAGTTAAGCAAGCTTGCTTCCTTCTGTGATATTCCAATAGCTTTCCCGAGTGGTCATTTACTTACAGATTCTCTTACAGATTCCCCAGGCTTTTCTATCTCTAATCCCCTATTGGGACTTCTGCAACTACCTGTTCATGCATGCTCATCCACTCGGTCATGTCTGATTCTTTGTGACCCCATGTACTGTAGCCTTTGTCCATGGAATTTTCCACCCAAGATTACTAGAGTCTGTTGCCATTTCCCTCTCCAGGGACAACTGCCTGTGAAAATGTCTTAGTCTACCCCTATCAACAGCAACCAAAAACCAGTCTTGGCCCATTCTCACACCAGTCCAGGTAGGGCCCAATGCTCTAGCTCATCATACAAGGGAATTTGAATATGTGTTCTCTGCACCAGAAGCATTTCCTGAAATAAAGGGGCAAGCTTTCATTATTCCAGTCTCCCCTTATCTGTTGTAACTAAATGGGGTATATCTGAGAATCTCAGTTATTGGAGATAAGCCTGGAGACTCTGATTCTTGGCTTTCTTGAGATCCTGGGCACTTCTGATAGGCTTATATTGGCCCTACTGTGTTTTTGTAACCCATTAATAGAGATGGAATTCACATACTATAAAATTCACTCATTTAGTGTAAATTCAGTGTTTATTCATATATTCATAGAATTGGGCAATATCATCTGAATCAATTTTAAAACATTTTCATCACTACCTTCTGCCAAAAGATCCTATGCCTATTTTAGTCACTCCCTAGTTCCTTCTCCCCACTTCAGCCAACCACTAATCTTATTTGTCTCTATAGATTTGTCTATTGTGAATCTTTCATATAAATGAAATTATATATGTGTGTGTGTGCATGTGTGTGTGTGTGTGTGTGTGTGTGTGTGTGTGTGTGTGTGTATAGTCATCTGTGACTAGTTTCTTTAGCTTAGTATGCTGCCTTCAAAGTTCATGTTGTAGCACAGAGTAGCATGAATCGTGCCCTATTCCTCTTTGTTGCCAAATAACATTCTAATGTATGGATATACCATAATTTATTTATCCATTAATTGATTGTGGGGCACTTGTTTTTCACTTCTTAGCTACTTTGCAAAATGCTGCTATGACTATCCATGTACAGGTTTCTGTTATGGGCATGTATTTTCATTTCTTTTGAGTTGTATGGTAACTATGTTGAAACCTTTGAGAAACTGGCAGACTATTCAAAGTCTCTTACTCTATTATTTTACATTCCCATTAGTGCTATATATAGGTTTCAATTTCTCCACATCCTTAACAACACTTTTTCCCATCAGTCTTTTTTCTTTTTTTTTTGTAGCTTTCCTCAAAAGTGAAAGTGTTAGTCTCTCAGTTGTGTATGACTCTGTGACCCCATGGACTGTAGCCACCAGGTTCTTCTGTGCTTGAAATTCTCCAGGCAAGAGTACAGGAGTGGATAGATATTCTCTTCTCCAGGGGATCTTTCCAGCCCAGGGATTGAACCCGCATCTCCCTCACCGCAGGCAGATTCTTTCCCATCTGAGTCACCAGGGAAGCCCTAGTGAGTATAAAGTGATAACTCATTCTGCTTCTGTTTATATTTGTCTAATGGCTAATGATGTGAGCATCTTTTCAGGTGCTTTTAGGCTATTTACATATCTTTCCTGGAGAAATATCTATTTGAACCTTTTTTCTGTTATTAAATTATATTAACTTTATTCATTTAGTTGTGTCAAGTCTCAGTTGCAGCAAGAGAGATATTCATTGCAGTGCATGGGCTTCTCTCTAGTGGTGGTATGGGAGCTCCAGAGGACATGAGGTTGGTAGTTGTGGATCACGGGTTTAGTTGCCCCTCCGCATATGGGATCTTTGTTTCCTGACCAGGGATCAAACTTGGGTCCCCTGCCTTGGAAGGGGTATTCTTAACCATTAGATCACCAGGAAAGTCACTATATTAATTTTTTATTAGTGAATTGTGTTTTTATATATTTTAGATACAAGTCTTTTATCAGATATATGATTTGCCTGAATTTTCTCCCATTTTGTAGATTTCACTTCATTAATGGTATTTTTTGAGGCACAAAAGTGCAAACTATGTGAGAAATTCATCTTTTTTTTTTCTTTTTTTGTTGTGCATGTTGTTGGTGTTTTTAGTGACTTTTCATGAAGATTGATGTTTCATTCTTCCTTTTTATGCCTAAATGTTCATCTCTAATTAAAAGAAACCCTGAGGCAAGTTGAAATAAATAAAAGGCTAAGTTCATGGCCCAGTGACTGTTCATCATCTTCTTTTATGCTTTTTGTTTTATTTTTGTTTAATCTTGAACATGAAGAAGACTAAATGTGCACAACTTCTTTGGAGGCATAAAATTTATCTGAAATCCAAAGACAAACTTAGAACAAGATATCTGTGCATTATTTCTGGGCTTGCTCTTAGAAGTAAGCAATTATTTTTCCCGTCATGCCTCATACTCATCATGACAGCTTAGTCTCTCATTTGCTACTTCTAGGTCATTTTATGAGATCTCTAATTTCTCCTCACATTTATAGATTTACTTTTTAGCATATTCCAATTTCTTATTTTTTTAAGGGAGACAAGTACCATATTCTAAACCCAGTTTTATAAGAAAGATGAAGACTATAACTTCTCTTCTCTAGTAGGACTGAATTTTTTATGAGCTGTTCAATCTGCATCATCAAATATGTGTTATTGTGAGATAAGATGAGGAATCTACTGCTCCCAGCCCCCACACTCATCATTAACAGATATTTGGAGGCATGTACACTAAGTTGTGGGAAGCTGAACTTTTCCTGTACCTTTTTTAGTGGCTGCTTTTTCCACAGACATATTATACACTCTGTGCCTGTATGGATCCGTGGTCTATGAGAGAAATAGCATGTCACTCCAGGATACAGGTGAGCTAGAAAATAAAATGATATAAAATAAGAAACAAGGTTTCACTTCACATTCTATACAGAAATCAGTGCCATCTAGATTATAACTTAAATTTAAAAAAAATAAAATTTTAAAATTTTGATAAATAGTATGTTTAAATCTTTATATTTTGACAAAGGGAAGGATGAGACACAAATATTTTTAAGTATAAAGGAAACAGTTAATTAAACTTGACTTTATTCAAATTTGAAAATGTGTTCATCCAACTATAACTTAATGTAAATGGAAGAAAAGTGTTAATATACAGGATATAATCGTGATTCAAAAAGGCAACAAAGGATTAGCAGGTATGATACATAAAGAAATAACAGTTTAATAAAAACCTGCAAACTACTCTTTGAATTAGGAGATTTTCTACTTTGCTTGTTCCATTTTGTACTCTGGAGTTAGGGTTGTCAAATATGGAAAATAAAAACACTCATTTAAATATGAATTTTAGATAAATGGTTAATATTGTTTTGCATAAGCTATCTCACAAATATACAGGACATACTTACTGTTAAATGCATCATTAGTCAACTAAAATTTGAGTTTAACTGGATGTCCTATGCTTTAACTGGAAACTTGGGTTTTCAAATTTGTATTGAGAATAACATAAAGAGTCTACCCAAAAAGGAGTCTCTCCTCAAGGCCTAAGGAAACTAATGTGTCACACAATTAAATTTAATGTATTATTTTACCTAGTACCCAGGAAGAACACATGCTTTAGGATGAGACATTTGCTTAGTCACTCAGTTGTAACCGACTCCTTGCTACCCCAGGGACTGTAGCCTGCCAGGCTCCTCTGTCCATGGACTTCTCCAGGCAAGAATTCTGAAGTGGGTAGCCACTTTATACTCCAGGGTATCTTCCAAACCCAAGGATTGAATGTCTTCTGCATTGTCAAGCGGATTCTTTACCACTAACATCACTGGGGAAGCCCAATGTAGGTATTATAAAATAAAAAATATATTGCTCACTATAATATATTTCTATGGGTAGCTATGTGAATGACTTGAGACGATTAATAACTTCTAATGGAAATCTTAATATAGTCATTTATTAAACAAAATAATTATATGATGTTATTACAGGAGCTCACCTCTCTCTAAAGTGTGATTTCAGGAAGCTCCAGTCTTGCTGATTTAAATTAAATCTGAGAATGAATGGTGTACACCATAGTACCGACCTGTAGTGACATAATGTTTTCATTTCATATCTCTCGTCTCCCCACTTATGCCCAATGCCCCGAGACTACCAGCTGCCACGACATTAATGCTCTTGAGGTAGCCTTTTTTCATTAACATAGTGACATATTAAAATGTATTGTAGATTAGATTCCTGTCATATAAAATACCAAATCCAAAGAGGTAACATAAAACAAGCTAGCAGCCTTATTCCTGGTACAAAGTTGAACTGCTCTGCATTCTAATAAAATGGGGAAGAATGACAAGTGACCTGTCAGAGACCAGAACTCATTTTACAGAGTTTGCAAATGAAGCAGAAGAATGTGAAAATGTACCTCATCAGCAAGTTAGTGGCCACTTGGCTATTATCACCACTACTCATATTTCAGTTGGAATTTTTAAACCATAAATAGAATTAAATTCAACTGACTAGAAGTAAAATATCCAAATGTACATTCTCCAGAACATATTCAATTTCAGTGTTTTATTTGTATTCGGGCAGATTAAAATGGAAATGATGTGAGGCAAAGAATTCATCATTTATTTCAGTTTCAGTGACTCATCCATTTATTCTGAAAGTCACCTGCAATACCCCCTCCTTATATTCTTTTTGCTACAGATTTTTCACAGTTCTGCTGTGTTGTACCATGGAAAGATGGACTGAACCAACCCAGCTGGCTTCTAGGAGGCTGTTTCAGATTTTGCCAAAGGAATCAGATACAAATGTACAAAATAAGCATGACTGCGTGTGTGAGAAACCACCTTTACATTTCCTTTTCTTTTCATCACATTAAAAACAAACCTCAAATTAAATCTAAAATAAACCTGTATTAGATCCATGAGGAAAGAGAATATGTTGTGTAAGGGAAGAAACAATGATTAAATTAACTAAATTTTTTCAGTGTTGAAAGTGTTGTCTAAGAAGCCAGAAAATATAAAAGGCACTAAACTGAAACAAGGAGCAATTTTGATAATTTACACATAGTTCACTTGAGACAATTAAATAATTGGTGTCACTAATTTTTAAGATGTCTGAACTATTAACATTTCCTCTCCTGACATTGAGGATAAAATTATATTTAAGAAGTTATTAAAGAATGACAGGCAGATGAGACTGTAATTGTTTCAAAACTTATGTTCTTAATAGTCTACTTATTTTATTTCTATATTTAAAATACACAATTTTAACCCTTCAGTGAATATTCCTGTACACTAATCATCCACCCATTCTGACATTAATTTTCTCCTTTGATATATTTATACACACATATGCATATAAAGTAAAAGCACACATAAAATTATAGCCCTTTCATCAACTTTCCCTGTTTCACACCATTACCCTGTTCTCCAGGGGCAAACATTAAGATTCTGTCTTTCAATGTGCATTCACATATTTATTCATATATGAAACACATAGTATTTTTACATGAGTGATTCAGTTTCCATTAGTGTTGTTATACACATATTTGTTTGTCGTGTAATATCTTTGTGTGCTGAGTCACATCCTTGCTGATATAGAGATAGATAGATACATACATACATAACTATGTACATATTTGCTTATATACATAAAGATGTAAGTGTAGGTAGGTGTAGAGTTAGATATAGACATGGATGTATATGTATAAGCATGTAAGCATATTTATTAATGGGTCCAATATTATGACATACATTTATGACAAGCTTTCAGTATAATTATTACCCTCAATTTAACATTGCATTAATTTCAATAATTATTTATATGTCAGACAAATATATCCTGGTACACACATACTAGTGTATTTGCTGAGTCACAGAGAGGTTACATGATGTGTAGTTAAAGACATGGCCTTCTGATCCCAGCCAGAATTATTCAATCCTATCTCTTAAACATAAGTGAACTAATCTTGGGCTGATAAAGAAGTTAACAAATCTTCAAGTTAAGTATTTCAGAAATACAATTTTCTTCACTGATAGGAAATCCTTCAATGCATTTCAATATGAGATTAAAATATTATACTTTTCATAAAATAAAAAATAAATGATATTCAGAATACTTCAAGCTAGTAACTCCTAACAAGCTTGGAATAGAATCAAAAAATCCTTGATGATAAATTATGTTATCAGAATCTATGTCAAAAATAAATTGTGAAGGTGAAATGTTAAATTCATATTCTTTAAATCTGGGAATGTGTCCAGAGGGTTGGCTATTACCTGGCATATATGTAGATAAATGCCAGTGAGAATGAAAATTAGAACATAAATAAATAAGGTGATAACTATTGGAAAGAAAGAAAATAAATGTTCCTTATTTAAAAGTTATTAGATTGATTGTTGTTGTACCACTGTTAAGTCATGTCTGACTCTTTGTGGTCCCTTAGCCTGTAGCACACCAGACTCCTCTGTTCTCCCCTATCTATATCCAGGAATTTGCTCAAACTCAGTAGGAGATCTTAAAGTTAAAAAATACATTTTTTAAAATTAATAAAAATTATACTTATCAGAGGCAGCTAAGATAGATATGCAAAAATCCGTTGCATTTTTATAAACCACCAACAGATAGAAAGAACACAATACCGCGGAATACATCTAACAAAATTTTTCAGTCTTGTACATCATAAAATTATATAACTTTAGGGTCTTCTCTGATAGCTCCATTGGTAAAGAATCCACCTACAATGCAGGAGACCTGGATTCAGTCCCTGGGTTGGGAAGATCCTCTGGAGAAGTTTGTAAACAGCTTGGAGGAAGACTAGTGATTAGAAAGACATGCTGTGTTCTTGGATAGGAAAACTCAAATCACCTTTAATAATGCTCTGATGGCATCCCATTTCTATCTGAGGATTTTAAAGGGGAGGGTATTCTACTCTTGCTCAAACTCTCTTGTCACATATCCTACCCTTAGCTGTCACAAAAGCCCAATAATGAAGCTTTTCCAGGAGTACCAGGTTTCAACAGAACAAAAGCTAAAACTAGCTAGAATCTGCTTTAATCAATGATGTGTAGACAGACTTTTCATCTAAGAGCCTAGTCATCTTCTGTCAAATATAACATGTTTTATTTCATTTTTAATAAAAAATTATGGATACAGATATAAATATTACCAGTCTGCACTGAGAAATATTTCTATAACAAGCTGCTTCATAGGCTACTAGTTGTAATAACAAGATATTTAAAAATTAATATACTAGTGATGTAATATGAAGGTGCTCAAGAAATTCAATTTAAGTTCACTTTTTTCCAAATTGTATCATCATCCTAACATTTATTTCTACACACTGATTTTTTTTTTTTAAGTTACAATTGCAGGCTTAAACATGACACATTGAACATGACTGAGTCAGCCTGGACTGGTTATTTTAAGTTACCCAGTGTGTTTACTCAATCTTTATTTATTTGGTATCAGATGAGTGTATTCATTCACAACACATATTGAATATATCCTAGTTCACTGACTCACAGAACAACATTAGATTGAGCACTAGGAGTAGTGATGGAATTCATTATTTGATTTCATATTCTTGTCTGACCAAATACAGTTTTGTTTTGCTTTTTGTTGTCATTGCAGTTTTACAGGCTAACCTCTAAATCAAGTCCCTTAACAAGTTAATTTCTTTCTGTATATATATATCCAAATCTATGTATTAGAGCATTGCATCACAGCTGGCTCTTCCTCCAGATGTCAACAACATTCTAGATTCATGCACACAGTGGCATTTATAACAAGCAAACAAAAATTAGAAATGTGTGAATGAAGTTAGCATATATTGTAAGCTTCAGACTTAGAGTAATTGCCTGACATGGAAGGAGACTTCTTAAAATTAATTCCATATTGACTTGCTGGGTAATCATGCAAAAAGAGGTGGCATCATGAAGACCATTAGACCATTCATGAATTTAATATTGTCATAAGGAGTCCTAATAAATTAATCCAACATTGATCAGAGAACGTGTCAAAAATTAGTATATTGGCAGAAAAAGATAAGCACTAATAATATTGGATTGGCCCCAAAGTTCACTCAGTTTTCCCTGTAAGAAGTTAAGGGGAAACCCAAATGAACTTTTTGGCCAAGTCAACAGATATAGTTAAACGTTCAGACAAGGCCCTACAGAAGACGACTTTCTATGCACTTGTATATCTCAGCCAGTTACATATACATTCTTTTTTATGTTCACTTGCATATAGTACTACCATCATTTTGCATCATCCTGGTGGTTAAAATGGTAAAGAATCTGCCTGAAATACAGGAGACCTGGGTTCAGTCCCTGGGTTGGGAAGATCCTCTGAAGAAGGAAATGACAACCTACTCTAGTATTCTTGCCTGGAGAACAACCTTAGATAGAGCACTAGGACTAGTGATGGAATTCATTATTCGATTTCATATTCTTGTCTGACCAAATACAGTTTTGTATTTGGAGAAGTCCATGGACAGAGGAGCCTGGAAGGCTACAGTCCATAGGGTCAAAAAGAGTCAGATATGACTGAGCAACTAAGAACAGATACAGTGGCAATTCAAGGGCCAGTAATAAATAGCCAATATTAATTATGGGAGGTATAAAACAAAGTAAATGTTGTGAAATGGCTTTTGAAAATTCATGAGTTACAGCATGAAGAGGATGGAAATATAGGCCATGTGCTGTCCTTGATCACATTATCTCTTATAACCACAAAGTCATCCTTGGAATGGTTGAACAGCTGGGCATGAGACAGATTGTTAAGCAGAGAAAATTCATGGCTGGCTTTATTTGAATATCTTAATGTATGTTAAAAACAAAATAATTTCTGCCACCTCTGGCTATTTCTTCTCTTTAGTTTTCAGCCTCTTGGTTCTCCTTGACAGTTCATTAGAGAGTTGGTCCTGATCTGTAACTTCAATTTGGAAGAGATCTGGAAGGTTATTTGATTTTGTGCACAGTACATCATGTGAAATACCAGTCTGGATTAATCACAAGCTGGAATCAAGATGAAAAATATCAATAACCTCAGATATGCAGCTAATACCACCCTAATGACAGAAAATAAATAGAAACTAAAGAGCCCCTTAATGAAAGTGGAAGAGGAGAGTGAAAAAACTGGCTTAAAACTCAGCATTCAGAAAAACTAAGATTGTGGAATCTGGTGCTATCACTTCATTGCAAATAGATGGGAAACAATGACAGACTATATTTTCTTAGGCTCCAAAATCACTGCAGATGGTGATTGAAGCCATGAAATTAAAAGACACTTACTCCTTGGAATTAAAGTTATGACCAACCTAGATAGCATGTTGAAAAGCAGAGACATTACTTTGCCAACAGAGGTCTGTCTAGTCAAGGTTATGGTTTTTCCAGTAGTCATGTATGGATGTGAGAGTTGGACTATAAAGAAAGCTGAGCACTGAAGAATTGATGCTTTTGAACTGTGGTGTTGGAGAAGACTCTTGAGAGTCCCTTGGACTGCAAGGAGATTCAACCAGTCCATCCTAAAGGAGATCAGACCTGGATGTTCACTAGAAGGACTGATGTTGAAACTCCAGTACTTTGGCCACCTGAAACGAAGAGCTGACTCATTGGAAAGGGCCCTGATGCTTGGAAAGATTGAGGGCAGGAGGAGAAGGGGACAACAGAGGATGAGATGGTTAGATGGCATCACTGACTCAATGAACATGAGTTTGGCTAAACTCTGAGAGATAGTGATGGACAGAGAGGCCTGGCATGCTGCAGTCCATGGGTCACAAAGAGTTGGACGTGACTGAATGACTGAACTGAACTGATGGTTTTTCCAGTAGTCGTGTATGGATGTGAGAGTTGGGCCATAAAGAAGGCTGAGCACTGAAGAATTGATGATCTCAAAATGTGGCTCTGGAGAAGACACTCGAAAGTCTCTTTGGCAGCAAAGAGATTAAACCAGTCAACCCTAAAGGAAATCAACACTGAATATTCAGTGGAAGGACTGATGCTGAAGTTGAAGCTCCAATACTTTGACCATCTGATGAGAAGAGCGGACTCACTGGAGAAGACACTGATGCTGGGAAAGAATGAGGGCAGAGTGAGAAGGGGGTGACTGAGAATAAGATGTTTGTATGGCATCATTGACTCAGTTAACATGAGTTTTCGCAAACTCAGAGAATTAGTGAAGGACTAGGAAGCCTTGCTTCCTGCAGTCCATGTGGTTGCAACAATTTTGACAATAGGACTGAGCAACAGAACAACAATCTATGTAGTTGCATCTGTTCATGCTTCTCAAGTACTTAAGCATTATGTGTCAGTTTATAACTTTTAAGATTATTTTGAGTGGTTTATGAACATGGAACTAAGTATAACTTTGATTAATTATAGGGCTGAAAGTTTGATGGTCTAATATTGGTTTTATCAGTGATCTAGAATATTTTTTCAAATTAACAGCATATTTCACAATCAATAAGATAACTTAGTGACAGTCTTTGGAAGCATTGTTTTTACTGTGTTTTGTTTTGTTTTGGTTTGGTTTCTTGACTGCCCTTATCTATTTCTCACAAGAAATTAATCTTCTCATTTAATCAATAGAATACAAATGCAAAAATATCTATATAATAATCTACTAGGATGTAAAAGATTTTAAAATTACAGAGAATCACACTTAAGATCTATTTCTTTCCCAAAAAGCTTGAAGCAGAAGAAAAATATACCCCAAATGTCACCAAGAATCTATGATTTTAGCAGCTAACGAGGAAAAAAACTTCTTCTAGAAATGTGAAGAAAAAATTATAACATAGTGTCAGCCAACGAAAGAAAAGGTTCAAGTCAGAGGACATGCCCGTTTTTAACACAACATTTTTTCTTGACTTAACCTCTGCAGGAAAATATTCTTTATATATCTGACCCATGAAATGCTGTAATTCCCTTTCTGAATTGAAAGACTGACAGCAGTAGAGCAAGGTTTTAAGGACTGTTATTTTTTATATGCAACTGAATAATCAATACAGGATAACGTATTTGTCACAATTGATTCAATATGTTATTTTGGGATGTGGCATTTCTTTTTGCCCCTAGTACTTAAAAGGAAGAGCTTTGGGTATCAGCAGAATATTCTTTATTAACTGCAGGGCTTACATCTTGTTACTTCATTGTGCTAGTCCATCTTCATATCTATATACTCTCATCTGAATACATATAACATTTGTTGTTGTTCAGTCACTCAGTTATGTCCATCTCTTTGAGACCCCATGGATTGCAGCATGCCAGGCTCCCCTGTCCTTCACCGCCTCCTAGAGCTTGCTCAAACTCATGTCCATTGAGTTGGTGATGCCATCCAACTATCTAATCCTCAGTTGCCCGCCTCTCCTCCGGCCCTCAATCCTTCACAGCATCAGTGTCATTTCCAGTGAGTGGGCTCTTCATATCAAGTGGCCAAAGTATTGGCGCTTCAGCTTCAGATTAGTCCTTCCAATGAATATTCAGGACTGATATCCTTTAGGATTGACTGGTTTGATCTCCTTGCAGTTCAAGAGACTCTCCTGAGTCCAACACCACAGTTTAAAAGTATCAATTCTTCATTGATCAGCATTCTTTAATTTATATGTGTAAGATTATTTATTCTTTAAAACATTTTTATTGTTGCACTGCTTTCTCCTGTATTTATGTTGTCAAGGAAATTCTGATTAGTAAATACTTTTTTTCCTCACTTGTGTGTAACATATTTTAGAATTTTTTGGCTAACTGGAGGTCTGATTTTTCAATCACATTTGAATTTCCATATTTTATAAGTGCATGTAAGGGAAAAAAAAAGAGTTTTTAACCAAGCATTCTTGAAAGAAGCATGTTCTTCTTTTTGTATAATTTAGTTTTTCTTTCCTATCTAGGGATGCAACGTATCTGTTCTTATCAATTGGCTTTTATCCAGAAGTAGATATCTATTTATATGTATAAAAAATTGTGTATATGCATATATATATTTATATATTGTCATATTTTTATCAGAATTCATTTTATTTATATCAAGCTTTAGCTCTATGTCTGAAATTCAATGGTTCTATTTCATCTGTTCTGTTCCTTAAGGTTCCTAACTTTCTATGATCTCTGGAATGTTCTTGGCCACTGAACTTGTTTCCTGAGATCTGTTACCTACCATTTATTCTATTTCATTTATTATCTCTCACTTATTGTCTCATCTAATACTCTTTATTATTAACTTGCTCCATATCTTGATGCTGTGAGAAACTTCCCCCTCTAGTTCTGCTGCATTATCTTCTAGAATGAGTTTTTGCCCATCTTTTGTATATATGTGTGTGTGTGTGTGTGTGTGTGTGTGTGTGTGTGTGTATATATAGTTTTACATTTTGCAAACTCTGTGTAATTATTCCCCCATATTTGTATGTAATCTCACTCATAAACCTGTTTATTTCACTGGTAAAGTAATACATTTCCTTGACACCTTGACATGACACCCACTGTTTTCCTGTTTAACTTTACGAGATATGGTAGTGGAAAAATGAGAAATTTTCTGGAAACTGTAACTCATCTTCATTACAAACCCAAGACTCCAACTGCATTTTTGTTCTTAGCCCTGTGTATATGTGGGCTATGTGTGTATGTTTACCCCAATTTGTTAGAATTTGTGAAAAATTTCTATAGGGATATGCTCTGGCTTTGAATACATCTTAAAATTTCCCCCATTCTCCCTGGAAATACAAATTCCATAAAGTTGACTGCTATTTTATGCTGTTGTTTTTCCTAGTTATCAGTTTCCAGATACTAAAACTTTATGCCATTCTAAAAGTATAAATCAGAATACTTCAAGTAGAACTAGATTTGGTGTTAGTCCTTTTCATCAAAGCTTCTCTAGTCATGTCATTCATAACCACAAATCCATTGACTCTTCTTATCATGTAATTTTGAGGAGGCCATCATTGTCATTTTGGAAACTTATAGCTTCACTAGTTAGCTTACTAAATCCATGAATATAATAATCTTAAGCTAGATGGGCTGTATATTAACATAGTTTATTTAATTGAAAATTAAATCAAAATGTCAAAGAATTATACAAGGAAAAATTGCATTCTACATAAGGGCATTTTAAATCCATTAGTAAAATATGCTTTGCTGAATATATACATATGGTAGATATCATAGAAATTTAATATTTTTGACAGAAACTAGTATTTCTAATGAGTGTCACTTCAATTTGAATGTACTGATGGATGAAAAATATAGATATTTTTTCCATTACTGATTGGTAAGGTAGTATTTGACTTGTCTTTCCCTTCTTAATTATGTTTGGGCTTTTCTGTATAAAGAAAAAAAACTGATGGAAAAAGGGGTATAAGATATAGAAGTACGTAGAATCCGTACATTTTTTTAAGAACTATGCAGATATGTTTTAAGGATAAATACTGGAGTGGGTTGCCATTTCCTTCTCCAAAGGATCTTCCCGACCCAAGAATTGAACCCTAGTTTCCTGAATTACAGCAGATTCTTTACCATCTGAGCCACTAGGGAAGCCCAAGGATAAACAAGAGCCAGAAAATAAAGAACTCTTACAATGTGTCTGAAAATCCTTTGCAAAGATACTAAACAAAAGCCTTAGATCATTCCAAACACTAGTCCACTATCAATAACCAAGAGACTCTAATTAATTCCCTTAGAAAAATGTATAGAGGTCAAAGGCAAGTAAAGTTGCACATCAGTGACTTTTGCTTGGATGAAAAAATAATGCATACAACTTTGCACCTCATTGTGCATGGACACAATACATTTATTACTCTTACAGTTTATTTTATGATTGTAAATGTTTGTACAACTCAGATCAGAAAGAAGAGCTGTCAAATATTTAACATGTAAGTTTAAAACAAAAATATACTGACAAGATAATTCAAGATACATCAGCTATCATTAAAATGTTGAAAGAGAAACCAAACAGTGATTTTGCAGCAAACTACGAAGCACATGAAACATTGCTGTGAGCAAGAAATAAAATTTTACACATCAAAAATCATTCTATATTAAAGTATGAATTTAATTTGTTCTTAATAAATATGCACCTGTGGCTGGGGAAAATAACAAGCTGATTCTAAAGATCTTGTGGAAATACAGGTAAACTATGAATAATGAGAAGAAATAGTAATGATCATAATGAGAAGAAGACAGTGACGGGCATTAAATGTAAAAGATATGATAGTATACTATAAATTATATATTTACATTTGTAATATAAGCAATAAAGTTGCTGCAAGAACATAAAATTTCTGAAAATATAAACAGATTTTATATGAAAATATATGACTTCAGATCAGTAGTGGTGAGGTGATGTGTATAATAAATGATTTGTAGCAAAACTAACTCATCAAAAATAATAAATTTAAAACAATAAAACACTTTTTATCTCTTGCATCCAAATAAGTTGCATTTGGATCAGTATCTAAATCAATGCTATTGAATAGTAACATTAGAAAGGAAAGAATACATATGATTGTCTTTAAAAATACTTTTAGAGTTAGGAAGAATTATGTTTATTAAAAATTCCCAAAAGTCTTAAAAAATAAGATTAAATATACCTGCTATATAAATATACAATATTCTACAAAGGAAAATTCAAACTCTCCACTAACAATTAAAAAAAAATTGTATCAACCTAGGGGGGAAATGTGTACACTACTTGTCATGGGAAAAATGAATTAAAATTTAGTTTAAAACTAATTAATTCTTTGAAGAAGACCTCTGGTAGCTTGATAGGAATTGCATTGA
>ML661338.1:35927109-36015415 GCA_007570785.1 Antilocapra americana | reverse complement strand
ATTCTTTATTACACAACGCTGAAACCTAAATCTTTCCTTTATGCCCTTTGATTTTTTTTCTTCCTCTCTGATTTTTATTGTTACCTTGGAATACCTCACCTGTTGTGTTATTTAAAAAATATTTTGTTGTGTTTATCTTCTATTTTATTGTTCAAAATAATGTCTAAGTCTCTCTTTAGGTAAGCTTCTTTGGCTACCTTGTAGCTATTTTTGCTTCATTTATTTTGAAGTTACTAGCCTATACAATGATAACTTCATCTGTAATTTGGCAGAATTACAGATTTACAGATTGGAATTACAGAAATCTGTCATTTCCCTCTATTTAGATTTTTGTCTTTTTTAAATTCAAAATTATGTTGGCTCTCCTAGATATAGCTGAGACTTATATTTGAAATATCCATGTTTGTTTGAGTTTGAATTGTTCTGAATTTGCAGTCACTGAAGTCTTTATGTCACCACATCATCCAAGTAAAACTTATGATTTTCAGACTTTATGTGCATCAGTAAAATTTTACAGTTTCTTCACATAGGTCTGGAAGTGTGTTCTAAATAGGTGTCATAGTATATTTGCTAATAAAATGTAGACTGTTTCTCATATTGTGTTTTTGATCATTCTTACTAAAGAGAAAAAATTGTTTTCACTGAACCCAGGTGGCTCAGTGATAAAGAATCTGCCTGCCAACATAGGAGAACTGGGTTTGATCCCTGAGTTGGGAAGGTCCCCTGGAGAAGGCAACCCAATCCAGCATTCTTGCCTGGGAAATCCCACGGAGAGAGGAGTCTGGATGGCTACAGTCCATTGGATTGCAAAGTGTTAGACATGATTATGTGACTTAGCACACATTCATGCACAATTTGTAAATGTTTGTTTTACTATAAATGCTAAAATACACTTAAGTTTAAAAAAAAAAAAAGGTGGGTTAAAAATGTTTCTTCCAAAAGATCTGTTACTTATGGAAGGTTGCTTTTACCTTAAGTGTGTTTATGTGTGCATGTGTGTGTGCAGGCAGAAACCTAGGGTTTATATAAAAGCCATCATCATTTGATGAATGTTTTTATTTATCCTAATCTTTGACAATTGTTCTTACATGTTTTCCATGGTCTTAGATTGTTTGCTTTTATGAAATGAATATATAATTCCATTGTAATATTTGTAAGCATGACAATGTTCATATGATTTGATCAGTTATTTTTCTGGTATTTTGTATTCTTCACAGTTAGAGAAACTTCTATGAACTTTCTTTAGAGTTGTCCTTATGTATTTGTCTGTGTATTGTTAATGTTTAGAGTACATAAAGTAAAGTAAATTTAAGGTGTTGAAGGAATGTTTGCTACATACTTGCAAAAAGGTGGAACAACGACATAATTGATTTTAAATTATTTCCATTACACATCCAAGACTGTAAAAACTCTCAGAAAGATATATAGTATATACAAAATAGTTAAAATGATTGTTGTTACTGACGATGCTATCATATTTGAATTGTAAAATTTGTAAAACGCTTGAAGTTCAAAGTAAGTATGAATGCTTACCTTACTATTGTATTTTGTTACTATTCAAAACAGTCATTCATGGATCAGAATTTTGAACATCACTAGTTAAAAGAAGCTTGTTAACAATACTAAGAAAAAAATTAAGCTTGTTAAAATAAATGGCACATTTCTCCCACTCAGAAAAAAAAAAAGAAAGTAAAATATCTCTTCAAACATATAAAAACATTTCTAATATCAAAATAAAATAAATGTAAAAAGTGTCTTTCACTTATTTGTAAAGGTCAAAAAATATAACACATTTTTCTGATAAGGCTTTGAGAAAATGTATTTCCTCATGAGAGTTCTAGCAAAAGAAATCAGATAATATTCATTTATTTAAATTGATAGCTTTTGATCATAACATTTCAACTTATCTCTATTATCTGAGACATACAGTCAGACATGTGAAGAAATATATTTAAGTACATAATATTAATTTTAAAGTTGGTAATAGTAACAACATTGGTTAAGATTGAAGGGTAAATTGATGAATGGTTTTTCATAATTATTATTTATCTGTGCAATGAGACACAAAGTTCTTTTTAAAAGATTAAGGCAGTATCTTATTAAATAATAAGAAATATTTTTGACCTTTATTGTAAATAAAGGTAAAAGCAAGGAACAGGATAACATATATATGGTATACTGCTCTTTATGCAAAAATCAAAGAGACAGCTCAGGTTTCTTCCTTTTCTTATGAAAGTGAAGTGAAAGTGAAAGTCGCTCAGTCATGTCCGACTCTTTGGGACCCCATGGACTTTATGGTTCATAGAATTCTCCAGGCCAGAATACTGGATTGGTTAGCCTTTCCCTTCTTCAGGGAATCTTCCCAACCCGGCTGTAGAACCCAGGTCTCCCACATGGCAGGCAGATTCTTTACCAACAGGGACGCCCTTACTTCCTTTACTTATAAGGACAATAATTCCTTAATAAGGTTCCCATCTCCATGATATCATCTAAACCTATGTATATCTCAGAGGTCCTGTCTCCAGATACCATCACAATGGGAATAAAGGATTCAACATTGAACAGATATATTGACTTCGTAATAGACTATAATACATTTGAAGGATACTCAAAATATTCAATGGTGTTTGCCTCCAGCCCAGTGAACTTGCAGAATAGTAGTGGTCATGAAAGGGAAATGTATAAATCACAAACTCTTCCATATAATTGGAATTTTGTACAATACTTTCACAACTACTACATAGGATATTATTACTACTAAAATAATAACAGAAATAATAATAAATGAAGATCAAAATGACCTAAACTTTAATTTAAAAGATTTAAAGAAGACAAGAGTCCAGAAGTCCATAAATGGAAATCCCAAGTATATATGTTCATTCTTGAATTAAGCAACTAATTCCAAATAAATCATGTGGACCCAGACTTGTAACGTTCTTTCAAAGTGTTTAAATAGGTATATTTTCCAATATTCATTAAAAAAAAAAGAAACTACAAGGATCAGATAAAGGGGACCGAATAGATAAGAGAGAGTCACAATTCAAATTCAGGGAGAGAAACAGAGAAAAGAATGGTGAGTGAGTTCTGATGGCACTGGTCTCAGCATCTCAGTTCAACCTTCAGTGCATTTGCATAGCAAAAACTCCCCACCTCTTTTGTACTAAGACCCTTTCGTGTCTGATGACAAATAATCTCCTCATTTAAAAAAAATTAGCTCCATATT
The DNA here is from genome assembly GCA_007570785.1 of Antilocapra americana. Classification (NCBI taxonomy): domain Eukaryota; kingdom Metazoa; phylum Chordata; class Mammalia; order Artiodactyla; family Antilocapridae; genus Antilocapra; species Antilocapra americana. The sequence goes on along the minus strand of ML661338.1, from coordinate 36,012,192 downwards.
ATTTTTCTGACTTGGATACAATGAAAGCATCCCAACTAGTAAGTATCAATTATGCAAATAATTTTACTGCTGCTGGTATGAAATGTTAATTTTATGCAAGATATTAGGGTGAAATAAGGTAAATAAGAAATTGAGGTACTTACAGAATAAGATTATACATATTTATTTATTAAAATCAGGGCAGTTATCACTGTTCAATTTAATTATGTAATTATCAGCATGCTTTGTCATACTAACTCTCAAACTCCTTAGTATAAGATTCACAGTCACTCTTGTTTTCATGTGACGCATATTCATATCAGTGCGGCATTGTTTGGACACATTTACATACATAAAGTGAATAATGTTCAGTAATAACGTACTCACTTCATAAATTGGGGATCTTTTTAGTGATGCAAGAAAAATAAAAAGCAGCCTTTAAGAAAGTAGAAATGCTTACCTTTGTGAATTTGTGTGAACATCTAACATAATTTATTTATCATTATAATTTAAGCTAACAGATAACTATATTTATATATTATTTTCCAGAAAATGTACCCACTCATACAACATATATATGAATGTTATTTAATATTATGAATTATGTAGAAATTATAGTAAACTTACCAAAGTTAGTTTATAAGACCATTAATACTAAACTGCTTCAGGAGAAGATGTGTTTCATCCATAGCTTCAAACCATAATACTTCCAAGCTTGAGCTATTCTGCCTGCTCATTTCTCCCTTAGTGCACATGGCGCTTAGTGCACTTTAAATGGAACAGGAAAACAAACGGTTCAGTTGTCTGTTGAAATTCAAGGCAATTTTTTCAAATAAACTTTAGCAAAATTTCCATATCTTGAAACAGTCTATAAGAAACAAGACAAATGTAGCTGTAATGTGAGATGCTCTGGACAAGAATTAAGATCAAAGTCACCTCCAAAGAAGTAAGGTTCAGGCTGTATAAAGAGCTGAGTAAGGATGTCTTGGAGATTCTGCTGTATTTTTATCCATATAATGATCTTGGCACAGCCATAAATCTATCATTACTATCCCTTGACCTGTCCTAAAAATGAAATATTGCTTCTTATGATATAAAATGTCAATGTCACATATGAATGTCTAAATGAAGCAGAAAAGAAGTTCTATGGCACAACTTTAACAAAAATTAAAATTCCCTGAGTAACTTTTTTTTTTTTACTGATTTTTGCAATCTATTTTATTTCTTGTTAATTTATGTGTGTATATCCAAAACTCTGCAATGAATTGTATACCAATATGTTATATGTAGAGATGATATGGTAGATGGATAAACTAATATATTGACAAATTAACTGACTCTACTTATCCTAATGATAACATTTGGGTGAACCTTGACTTTGACAGCTTTAAGTAAATTAATATACCTGACACTAAATTTATAATGCTTACATCATAAATGTCTGTATTTATTCAAATAAAACTCACATTACTGACTATATTAGGCTATCTTAGTTAATATGTTTCTTCATGGAAGTTTCATATTCATTATTTCTATTAAAAAGTCTATTATGCTGTTATAACATTTTTCATATTAGTGCTTTTATACAGAAAAAGGGGTCTAAAGTAGTCTGCAAATAAATGTGTTTTTTTGTGTTAAAATGCCTTTGAAAGTGAAAGTTGTTCAGTCATGTCTGAATTTTGAGACCCCATGGACTATACAGTCCATGGAATTCTCTAGGCCAGAATACTGGAGTGGGTAGCCTTTCCCTTCTCCAGGGAATTTTCCCAACCCAGGGATTGAACCCAGGTCTTCAGCTTTGCAGGCGGATTCTTTACCAGCTGAGCCACAAGGGAAACCCAAAATGCCTTTAAGGTGAAATAATCATGAGGATTTGACAACATTTTTTGCAAATCTGTTTACATTATGGTGTTAACTTATTAAAATGATTAATTATTATTGTTAGGTATTTTAGTGAACATTTTTACTTTAATTAATTCAGTTGTGCATTGTAACTATGAATGTGTAAAATAAAGTCTATTTCCTTACAGTAAAGTCACTGATATCTGTTTTCATTTGTGTGTTTCTGTGTGTTTAGTTTTTCTCCATGGCTTTCTAAATAACTTTTATTTTAGTAATAAGGAAAAAGAGCATTGTATAATGAGCAACACAAGAAAAATATACACTATCAATTTTTGTAGTTAAGAGATGGATCATAAAGAAAGCTGAGCACTGAAGAATTGATGCTTTCAAATTTTGATGTTGGTGTTGGAAAAGACTCTTGAGAATTCCTTGGACTGTAAGGAGGTCAAATCAGTCCTAAAGGAAATCAACCCTGAATATTCATTGGAAGAACCAGCTCCAATACTTTGGCCACCTGATGTGAAGAGCTGAGTCATTAGAAAAAAACCCTGATACTGGGAAATATTGAAGGCAGGAGGAGAAGGGAGTGGCAGAGAATGAGATGGTTAGATAGCTTTGCTGACTCAGTGAGCATGAATTTGAGCAAACTCCTGGAGAAAGTGAAAGACAGAGGACCCTAGCGTGCTGCAGTCCATAGGGTTGGCAAATGAGCAACAACAAAATGAGTGAAAATAAAAAGATATATATTGCAATAAGCAATGATGTCATTCTGTGGATGGCTTCACATTTATTGTCAATTGCTAACATTCATCTGAGCCATAAAGTACTCCAGTTCAGAAGCCCTTTTTTCACCTTACTCCTTTTCATAAAATCCACACTAGTTCAATGCCACAATAATATAGTAATATAGTAATCCTTCTAATAAGAAGTAATGGATCTGTCTTTGAAATAATTGAATAATAAAAATTGGAATAAAAGACAATGATCCTAAAGAAAATTTATTAGGAAACTATTTTAAAATTTTTGAAACTATTTTTTTTCCTATTATCAGGCTGAAAAATTTATCTTCATATCAATGATTGAAATTGAATTTCTATAAAACTAAAAGCCTTACCTTCTTGGAGAATATAATGCACTGACACAGAAAAGTGCCAGGTGGGGGGGTCTGATATTACCTTCGAATAAGCCCTCCAGGAAATTAGGATTCACAATAAAGATGGAAAAATTATTTCTCCATTACATTATCTTGGGTTAGATTCTCTATGTAAAACTCTCATGGTGTGCGTCATGGACCATTAGGATCAACGTCACTTAAAGTTGGTTAAAAGTCACAGCCTTCTTCCAGACTTGCTGAATCTGAATCCCTGGCAGTGGGGTCCCAGTGCTTGTATTTAATTATCTCTCCAGGTGATATATTCCTGGTGGCTCAGAGGTTAAAGCGTGTACTCACAATGTGAGGGACCCGGGTTCAATCCCTAGGTCTAGAAGATCCCCTGGAGAAGGAAATGGTAACCCTCTCCAGTATTCTTGCCTGGAGAATACCATGGACGGAGGAACCTGATGGGCTACAGTCCATGGGGTTGCAAAGAGTCGGACATGACTGAACGACTTCACTTCCACTTTCTTTTCCAGGTGATTCTTTTCCTCTAAAATTGGACCCTGGGATAAAAGTACATGTGAGTTTTGGTTTCATTTGTTTGTAAGGAACTTTCGCCAGAAGAAATCAGTAAGAGAGCATGGAATACAGAATAGAGTAGAGGAAGAAAGAAATAAGGCAAAAGAGCAGTTTGAGGTGAAGCTGCAGCCTTAGCCTGGACCTGGGAAGAACTTGAATAGGAATTACACTTTATAGCTAGTCCCTCTGGGGACAAAGCGCCACCCTTCACCTCTGCCCAGGCACCTTCAAGTCTATGAATTTTCTGGTAAAGCAGCTCCAGTAGCCCAAGTTAATTTCAGTTCAGAGGCTCAGTCATGTCCAAATCTTTGTGACCCCATAGACTGCAGCATGTCAGGCTTCCCTGTCCATCATCAACTCCCGGAGCTAGCTCAAACTCATGAGTTGGTTATGCTATCCAACTATTTCACCATCTGTCATCCCCTTCTCTTGCCTTCAATCTTGCCCAGCATCAGGGTCTTTCCCAATGAGTCAGCTCTTTGCATCAGGTGGCCAAAGTATTGGAGTTTCAGCTTCAGTATCAGTCCTTCCAATGAATATTCAGGACTGATTTCCTTTATGATAGACTGGTTGGATCTCCTTGCAGTCCAAGAGACTCTCAAGAATCTCCAACACCACAAATCAAAAGCATCAATTATTTGGCATTCAGCTTTCTTTATAGTCCAACTCTCACATCCATACCTGACTACCAGAAAAACCATAGCTTCGGCTAGGTGGACCTTTTTTGGCAAAGTAATGTCTCTGCTTTTGAATATGCTGTCTACGTTGGTCATAGGTTTTTTTCCTAAGAAGCAAGCGTCTTTTAATTTCATGGCTGCAGTCACCATCTGCAATGGTTTTGGAGCCCAAGAAAGTGAAGTCTGTCATTGTTTTCACTGTTTCCCCATCTATTTGCCATGAAATGATGGGACTGGATGCCATGATCTTAGCTTTTTGAATGTTGAATTTTAAGCCAGCTTTTTCCCTCTCTTCTTTCATTTTCATCAAGAGGCTTTTTAGTTCCACTTCACTTTCTGCCCTGAGGGTGGTGTCATTTGTGTATCTGAAGTTATTGATATTTCTCCTGGCAATCTTCATTCAAGCTGGCGCTTCATCCAAGAGCAGCCCTCTAATGAAGTATGAAGAATGAAGCTACTGGAAGTAAAGAACCCAGAACTTGACATATGAGGATGCAGAACTGGCAAAAGCCACCCATAGGATTACGATGGAAGAAATGATTGACTGGACTTGATATATAGAGCTTTATCAAATCCTCACCTGGACTTGTTGCTTGCTTTTTAGTGCTGAATAAATTATGTGCTTATTTGAGCTCAGGTCCCAGCATTGCCCCTGGAAAAATTGGGATAAGAATGTACCATAGTTTTAAAAACTTCAATAAGATACTGCATAGACAAGTAACTAAGCCGATAGACTCATGCATTGTAGGTATGTTTTAAATAGTGGGACTGAAATAGTTCAACTATTTTTCTTTCCTCTGGAGGTTTCTAAATGATTTGCTTCTGTTAACTCAATATAACTTAAAAGTAGCACAGCGAAATAAGCTGGAAATATTGATATTTTCTCAAATATCAAAGAGCCCAGTTAAACCCATTTTAATATGAATACAATTCTTAATGATCCATGATATCACAACACCATGTATTTTTTATATCAATAACATATTTAAATTATTTTTATATGGTCAATTAATAAACTTTCAAATGTAATTAAACTAGGTATAAAGAATATAGATATATATCCTACTCAACATTTGCATTTTTGAGGAAACCACTATAAATAATAGCTCAAACTCACAGGACTATTATTTTCTTTTGCTCTTCATATAATATTTTTTGTTGCTATCCGCTATCCACGTGAGAGAACATTGTGGAATATGAGCAATAGAATCAATGTTTCATGAAAATAAATGCATTTGTTTCATCAAAGATAATTCTAATCCTTTGCATATGGAAGAAAAATTGCATGTCTCAAAGTTACTATTATGTAGACACTAATCTATAGCTTTCATAGAAATATTAGATGTAGTTTTCTTCTATTCACAGATTATGAAATGAATTGAGTTTTAAAAATTTGCTAGAAATCATAACGGAGAAGGACATGGGAACCCACTCCAGTATTCTTGCTAGAGAATCCTGTGGATGGAAGAGCCTGATGGACTGCTGTCAATAGGGTCGCACAGAGTTGGACACGACTGAAGTGATTCAGCATGCATGCAAGCATTGGAGAAAGAAATGGCACCCCACTCCAGTGTTCTTGCCTGGAGAATCCCAGGGACAGAGGAGCCTGGTGGGCTGCCATCTATGAGGTTGCACAGAGTTAGATATGACTGAAGTGACTTAGCAGCAGCAGCAGCAAAAATCATAATATTTTATATGTGAACTCATATGTCAATTTTAAAGTTGTTTAATAACTTTAGATGCATTCTGTTATCATAGAAGGTTTTAAAAACAAAGCAAAAGAAAAATCTCAAAGGAAAATCTTGTTACATGTTTGCTCTTCTCTTGTGCAAAATGAGACTCCAACACAGCCTATATAACAAAAATTAATGCCTAGCTTGATTCAGTGTCACCACTGTCAAAAAAATAATCCAGAGACTATAGCCAAGTTTGCAAGATAAGTAATAATATATATATGTCATTTAATAGTAAATATCAACATAAGATTTAATGTAATAATAATTAAAGAAGAATGTATTTGAGCATTCAGTCTAAAGCATTGTGTACACTGAATCAATTCTAAACGCAATTGGCCAAAAACACTGTACAACTAGTTTTTTTTTCCTTAAAGTAGCCAAGTGTTTTTTAAATCAAACATTCAAACATGTGTATAGGCATCTGTGGTGTTGTTATCCATTTTGTGCTCCTAAGGACCCATTACAAACACCAATTTAGGATTTGTGTATACATTTATTTGGCCACTTCTGAAAACTGACCTCCCTTGATACTATAATAAGCAGCATAACTCAGAGCAATTCTTTGAAGGCTAGGAATGAAATGGTACATGCTGACTCTAGGCCATGCATTATTTAGCATTTTTCATCCCTAGCGCATAAAGTAAGCATGTCTGAAGCAAATAAGCAGAACCTAACACTATCCTTTTAGAAGCACAGAGCTATGGATGCATATAATTTTTTGTTGTTCTTTAGTACACATGAAGTTCAAGTCTTCAAAGTGAAGACGACACAGGTTGTATACCAAAGGAGTCTAATACAGGATAAATGGCTACTGTCAGCTCTTATTGTCTTCTACAGCATACATTTTTTTCTACATTAAATTACATTTTCAGGTATAGTATAAAATTTATTTATGAATTTTATAAGGAATTAATGTGTTCCTTTAATTTGATAGTTCTTATCATTTAAAAAAGCCATAAAAATAAAAATTGTCTTTACCTAATCCTGTATCCTCTAAGTCAAACTCTATTTGGGGACTTTTCATTTTTATGTATAAACTGTTATTTAAGTTTATCAATTTTATAGTATTCGTTTTCATTTTTATTAAGGGATCTGTCTTTTCTTAGTAGACTCTCAATTCTTTGAGGCCACACTCCATAAAAATTCCTCTTTAATTTGAGATGTATGAAATTGGAATATGTTGGCTTAATTCTTTATTTTTCCTTTTATCTACTTTAGCAGTTTGAACATTTGTTACTACACACAACTGCTTATTATAGTTGAAAAGTCATTTGTTCCTACTCATTTCTGTCACCTGAAAGATGAAATGACCTGACTAGAAAATATACTTGAGTTAATAAGAAACTTTGATGTGACTAGATATAGAAGAGTCAAAAACATTCACTGTTCTCTATACTTGTTTAGTTGCTGAGTCTTGTCCAACTCTTTTGTGACCCCAGGGATTGTAGCCTCCAAGGCTCCTCTGTCTATGGGATAGAGGATTTTTCAGTAAAGAATACTGAAGAGGGTTGTGATTTCCCTTCTCCAGGGGATCTTCCTGACCCAGGGAACCCATCTTTTCTCCTATATGACAAGTGGATTCTTTATCACTGAGCCAGCTGGTAAGCCCATTTCTATGCTAGTAGTAATAACATTAGCAACTAAACTATAAAATGTCCAGGAATAAATCAAGAAAATAAGGGATATATATGGCAATTTGAAGCAAACATCATGATTTAATTATGTAAATTGGTAGATGTATACTGGTCTATGAAAACACATATTGCATATGTTTTTTCATACTTTTAAATTATAATTTGAAAATGAGAGTATGTAAAGTTAATGATTATTCTCTTGTGATGTTGTACCAGTTTTCTTTTACCAAATTTAGTGTTGGCTGACTTTACAGTGGTTATAATAGTTGCAGTACACTAAAAAGAAAAAGAAATACGATAAATATATTTACTGACCTGATGAATGTTAATATCAAGATAAAAAAAGACCATATAACTTACATTTACTCTTCCATAATGGGGACTGACTGGATGCCCATCTTTCTATTTCCTCTTTCTCGGTGTCCAGGAGGACTAGAGCTGGGTTTATACTATGGAACTTGGCTGATGGACTATCCTAAGCAATGTATGCTATTTTCCATGTTGGATTCTCCCGTAAGACTCTTGGCTCATTCTTTCTTCTTAAAATGTAGCTGAATGCAGGATCCAGCATAGGATACTGAGTAGGCACTTGGAAGAGGTGGATTCACCAGTTGGAAAAGCCGCTGTTTTGTTAAGCACTGCTTGGTTTGGTTAGCTACTCATGAAATGTCAATCAGGTTATGATAGAAGTAGAACTAAGCCTCAATTCCTTAAGCTACTAAACTTTTGGAGGTTTTTCTTCGCTTGTGTTTATCAACTATCCTATCCTGACTAGTACCGGTATATGTAATGTGTCTATAATAAAATGTTTTCATTTCTTCTTTTTTAAATACGTTTCTTTTGATTTCAAAAGAGAAATTATTATTATTTTTTTTATTATTGTTTTTGCCATACATTGTCATGATATCACCATGGGTTTACATATGCTTCCCCTCCGGGTCCCCCCTCCCTCCTCCCTCCCCCCCGGGAAATCTCGCTGCACCAGTCCCGAGCATCAATCCTGGGCTGGCGATTGATTAGACACATGACAATTAACATGCTTCAATGCCCTTCTCCCAAAAGAGAAATTAATGACACCATATATGTCCTATTCTTCTTTCTTCACCTTCTGTTTTCATCTCCAAAGGTGTCTTAGTCTACCCTTTCAACCACTATCTTAAAAATATATTAAAATGAAGAAATCCCAAATCTTTTGTAACTGCCAGTGGCTAATTTTGCCTGAATACTATTACATTATCATATTATCCCCAATCAATGCATGATCAGTCAGTGGATGATCCCATTTTCTGAATAGTCTTAAAATCTCCATTTTCCTCAAATTTCCAAATCCACACCTTTACTTTGCTTTCAGAATATTGATGTGCCATGTATTGTCTTTAAAATTCTGAAGCCATTAACTCCCTCACCCTCCTTCTACCAGAACTGATACGCATGTCTGCCTACATTGGTGCATACATTTTCTCCATTGACTCTTTATGTCTCCACTTCTTTCCTGCCATGGAAATTGTTAATTGTTTCCTCTGAATTTCATTTCCTTTAAGCTTTCTGGGAACTGTTCACCTCACAGAACATTATCTCTTTTGTCACTTCCTATTGTCACTCCTGCTTATCCACTGCCATTAACATTTTGGGCTTTAGTAGTTTTTTGTTTGCTTTTATTTGGCTTACCCCCTAAGAAAAATTAGCTCAACTTAATTATTGACAAGTTTCTTTTCCACTTATCCCAATCTGCTGTTTCTGTGGCTTTAAATTTGGTCTCAGAAAAATTATTAATAATCAGTATAATAATTCATATAACATATTCAATTTATAATTGCTTTATCCCATAAGCAGCATTTCTTGATTTTGAACACTTACTTATAATAACATCCTCAAATACTAAATAGTCAATTTCTATTCTTTACCTCTGGACATTCTCCCAAATTATTTAGCACTTTTTTCATGTTTCCTACTCTTACATATTCAGAATCTTTAGGATTTGAAATCCCCTTTACTTGCTACAATCTCTTCTTGAGCTATCACATCCTTTCACAAAGCTGTTTTCCATGATTTTGTCTCATGTTCCAGTTTTATTGGTAATCCAAATTTCTCTCTCATTTTTAAAATTTTTAAATTAATTAATTTAAATTGGAGGTTAATTACTTTGCAAAATTGTAGTGATTTTTGACATACATTGACATGAATCAGCCACGGTTGTACAAGTGTCCCCCATCTGTCTGGGTTGTCGCAGTGCACCAGCTTCAAGTGCCCTGTTTCATGCATCAGACTTGGCTGGTGATCTATTTCACTACGGTAATATATGTATTTCAATGCTATTCTCTCAAGTCATCCCACCCTCGCCTTCTCCCAGAGTCCAAAAGTCTGTTTTTTATTATCTATGCCTCTTTTGCTGTCTTGCATATAGGGTCATCATTACCATCTTTCTAAATTCCATATGTATGTGTTAATATACTGTATTGGTGTTTTTCTATCTGACTTACTTCACTCTGTATAATAGGCTCCAGTTTCATCCATCTCATTAGAACTGATTCAAATGCATTCTTTTAATGGCTGAATAATATTCTGTTGTGTACCACAGCTTTCTTATCCATTCATCTACTGATGGATAAGCAGGTTGCTTCCATGTCTTAGCTATTGTAAATAGTGCTGTAATGAATCCTGGGGTACACGTGTCTCATTCAATTCTGGTTTCCTTGGTGTGTACGCCCAGCAAGGGAGGCTGGATGGTATGGCAGTTCTATTTCCAGTTTTTTAAGGAATCTCCACACTGTTTTCCATAGTGGCTGTACTAGTTTGCATTCCTACCAACAGTGTAAGAGGGTTCTCTTTTCTCTGGACCCTTTCCAGCAGTTATTGTTTGTAGACTTTTGGATAGCAGCCATTCTGATCGGCGTGATTGTGGTTTTGATTTGCATTTCTCTGATAATGAGTGATGTTGCGCATCTTTTCATGTGTTAGCCATCTATATGTCTTCTTTGGAGAAATGTCTGTTTAGTTCTTTTGCCTATTTTTTGATTGGGTTGTTTATTTTCCTGGTATTGAGCTGCAAGAGCTGCTTGTTTATTTTTGAGACTGATTCTTTGTCAGTTGCTTTTTTTGCTATTATTTTCTCCCATTCTGAAGGCTGTCTTTTCACCTTGCTAGTAGTCTCCTTTGTTGTGAAAAAGCTTTTAAGTTTAATTAGCTCCCATTTGTTTATTTTTGCTTTTATTTCCATTACTCTGGGAGGTGGGTCATAGAGGATCCTGCTGTGATTTGTGTCAGATAGTCTTTTGCTTATGTTTTGCTCTAGGAGATTTATAATTTCTGGTTTTACATTTAGATCTTTAATCCATTTTGAGTTTATTTTTGTGTATGATATTAGAAAGTGTTCTAGTTTCATTCTTTTATAGGTTATTGACCAGTTTTTCCAGAACCACTTGTTAAAGAGATTATCTTAACTCCATTCTATATTCTTGCCTCCTTTGTCAAAGATAAGGTGTCCATATGTGCATGGATTTATCTGAGGGCTTTCTATGTATCTCCCACTATTATTATGTTACTGTTAATTTCACCTTTCATACTTGTTAGCATTTGCTTATGTATTGAGGTGCTCCTATGTCGGATGCATATATATTTATAGTTGTTATATCTTATTCTTGGATTGATTCTTTGATCATTATGTAATATCCGTCTTTGTATCTTCATGATCTTTATTTAAATAACTATTTTATCTGATATGAGTATTGCTACTCCTGCTTTCTTTTGGTCTCCATTTGCATGAAATATCTTTTTCCAGCCCTTCACTTTCAGTCTGTATGTGTCCCTTGATTTGAGGTGGGTCTCTTGTAGACAGCATGTATAGGGGTCTTGTTTTTACATCCATTCAGCTAGTCTTCATCTTTTGGTTGGGGCATTCAACCCATTTACATTTCAGGTTATTATTGGTGAGTATGATTCCACTACCATTTACTTGTTGTTTTGGGACTGATTTTATAAATCTTTTCTGTTTCTTGTCTAGAGAATATCCTTTAGCATTTGTTGAAGAGCTGGTTTGGTGGTACTGAATTCTTTCAGCTTTTGCTTGTCTGTAAAGCTTTTGATTTATCCTTCATATTTGAAAGAAATCCTTGCTGGGTATAGTAATCTGGGTTGTGGGTTTTTCTCTTTTATCACTGTAAGTATGTCCTGCCATTGACTTCTGGCCTGAAAAGTTTCTATTGAAAGATCAGCTGGTATCCATATGTGGATCTGCTTGTGTGTTATTTGCTGCTTTTTCCTTGCTGCCTTTAATATTTGTTATGTGTTTGATCTTCATAAATTTGATTAATATGTATCTTGGGGTGTTTCACCTTGGGTTTATCCTGTTTGGAACTCTCTGGGTTTCTTGGACTTGGGTGGCTATTTCCTTCCCCATTTTAGGGAAGTTTTCAAGTATTATCTCCTCAGGCATGGTATCATGTGCTTTCTTTTTGTCTTCTTCTGAGACTCCTATGATTCGAATGTTGGGGCTTTTAACATTGTCCCAGAGGTCTCTAAGTTTGTCCTCACTTCTTTTAATTCTTTTTTCCTCTCTGCTCCATTAATTTCCACCATTCTATCTTCCACCTCACTAATCCTATCTTCTGCCTCAGTTATTTTACTGTCTGTTCCATCCAAAGTGCTTTTGATCTCAGTTATTGCATTATTCATTATAGGTAGACTCTTCTGTATTTCTTCTAGGTCCTTGTTAAACATTTTCTGCATCTTCTCAATCCTTGTCTTTATTTATCTGTAACTCCATTTTGTTTTCAAGATTTTGGATCATCTTTACTATCATTATTCTGAATTCTTTTTCAGATAAACTCCCTAGCTCCTCCTCTTTGGTTTGATTTGGTGGGCATTTATCATGTTCCTTTACTTGCTGGATATTTCTCTGCTTTTTCATTTTGTTTAGATTTCTGTTTGGAGTGGCCTTTCTGTAGGCTGGATGTTCGTGGTTTCTCTTTATTGTGGAGGTTGCTCCCTGTGGATTGGATTGGGCTAGTACTTGTCACGGTTTCCTGGTTAGGGAAGCTTGCATCCGTGTTCTGGTGGGTGGAGCTGGATCTCTTCTCTCTGGAGTACACTGAAATGTCCAGTAGCGAGTTTTGGGGTGTCTATGGGTTTGACATAACTTTGGGGAGTCTGTATTTTAATGCTCAGGGCTAGGTTCCTGCACTGCTGGAGAATTAGCATGGTATGTTTTGCTCTGGAACTTGTTGGCTCTTGGGTGGAGCTTGGTTTCAGTGTAGGTATGGAGGATTTTGGATGAGCTCTTGCTGATCAGTGTTGCCTGAAATCAGGAGTTTTCTGGTGTTCTCAAGTTTTGGATTTAAGTCTCCTGACTCTGGCTTTCAGTCTTATTCTTTCAGTAGCCTCAAGACTTCTCTACCCATACAGCACTGATGATAAAACATCTAGATTAATGGTGAAAAGATTCTCTGTGGAGAGGTTCACAGAGTTACATGGATAAGAGAAGAAGGAAGAGGGAGATAAAGGTGACCAAGAGGAGAAGAGGGGGCATCAAAAGGGGAGAGAGCAATCTAGCCAGTTCAGTTCCCTATATGCTCGCCACAGTCTGGAATATCCAGAGAGGTTCTCAGAGCTGCATAGAGAAAAGAAGAGGAAGGAGGGGATAGAAGTGACCAGGAGGAGAAGAGGGGGTATCAAAAGGGGAGACAGCAATCTAGCCAGTAATCACAACCCTAAGTGAAAGTGGATACTGAAGATTAGACTCTTAAATGTACAAAATTGACAACAAATATCAAAAAGCAAAGATTAAAAATCTAGAGGAGAGGTTAGACTCTCAAATATGCAATATTAAAAATGCAAAACAAAATCAATCACAAAATTATAATATATATATATATACACAAAATTTGCTTTAAAAACAAAGTCCTTTTTGCAAGTTGATGGTAGGTTATAAAAATGAAAATTAAAGGAGTAATAAGGAACTTAAAATTTTTTAAAAAAATAATAGCAAAAATAGATCTAGGAATTTCTCTAGAGCTGTTGTGGGCAATGTGGTGGCAGTTCAGTTTCAGACAGTTCCTTTTTCCAACTTGTATTCCTCCTCAAGATCTATAGTCCCTTTCCAATGCTTAGTCAATGTTAACTGCAGGGCTTTAATCTGCTGCACCTGTCACTTCCAGAGCGGTTCCTTATTTGTTTATTTTGGCTTCCTCTGTTTGCAAGTCTCGCCAGTATCTAATTTCTGCCCTGACACAAGGGGGCAACGGTGGTCACTTATTTAGGCTCACTTGTTCAGTTGTGTTGTAGGGAGGGATGGTGGTTGTTTAGTCGCTAAGTCATGTCCGACTCTTGTGAACTCATGGACTGTAGCCTGCCAGGCTCCTCTGTCCTTGGGATTCTCCAGGCAAGAACACTGGAATGGGTTGCCATTTCCTTCTCCAGGGGATCTTCCTGACCCAGGAATCAAACCTGAATCTCCTGCACTGCAGGCAGATTCTTTGCCAATTGAGCTATGGGGGATGCCCAGGGAGGAACACTGCAAACAAATATCATTGGCATGTGGGAAGAGTTCTCACAGTATATGGATCACACTGGGTTTGCCCTACCTCATGGCAACGTGTGCTTTCCTGGTCTACACTGCTCAGGCTCCAAGTAGCTCTGCAATGGTACTGTCCAACGTGGGCCCTGCATTTCGTGTACTTTCTCAGGTCTGAGCTGCTCAGATTCAGGTTCTTTGGTACTCTGCAAGGGTACAGACTCCGTTGGGCATGCCTTTTGTGCCCTTCCAAGGTCCGAGCAGCTCAGGTGACCAGGTGCTTGGTGAGCACTCTGTCCCAGGTAGACCATGTGTCTTAATTACCTTCCTGGGTGCGCCACAAGTACACTGTCTCAGGTGTGGCATATGTCTCCTCTGGAGAGCTGCACCCTTCTGGCAGATGTGAACTGTCCAGGATCCCAGGAAGACTTGGTTAGCAACTGGGAGCCTGCTGATAGTTTGGTGGAGGATGCCAGTCTCTGGGGCTGAGACTGCCCCTTGCCTTCCAGATCTGGCTGTTGCCCACCTGCCTCTCTGGCAGGGGGAGGGGCCTGCAGGTAGCTGGCTAGCTGTCCTTTGATGTTTGCTCAATCCATTTTTCTGTGAGTAGGCCAAGCTGTGTGTTAGGTTAGAGCCTTTTGCAGGAAAGTCCTCTCTCTCTCTCTCTTTTTCTCTCTTTAGCTATCCCACAGTTTGGGTTGCTAGCTCCTTCAGATTGTCCTCAGGGTATTCAGGCCCAGTGTTTACCCTAAGCAGGCAACCCACACCTCCCTGTCCAGCTCTCTGATGACAGACGCGAGTATCTGGACTACTTCTCTGCTGGGAGTTGTGATTAGGCACGTACTCTGTGGGGTTTTTTTTTTTTTTCCTCCCGATTATGCTGCCCTCTGAGACTCCAAAACTCCCCATAGACCTGCTGATGAGAGGATTTCCTGCTGTTTGGAAACTTCTCCTTCATGACTCCATCCCCAGGAAGGGTCTCCATCCCTAACTCTTTTGTCTCTCTTTTTGTCTTTTGTATTTTATCCAACCTCCTTTTCAAGAGAATGGGCTGCCTTTCTGGGTGCTGGTGTCCTCTACCAATGTTCAGAAGTTGTTTTTTGGAAGTTGCTCAGCATTCAAGTGATATTTTGATGAATTTGTGGAGGAAAAAGTGGTCTCCCTGTCTTATTCCTCTGCCATATTTGGACCGCCCTCTGCCCCCAATTTCTCTTTTAAAATAAAACTATGTATATTCTATTAAAAAAAAAAGAATAGAAACCCATTTCAGTATTCTTGCCTGGGAAATCCCATGGACAGAGGAGCCTGGTGGGCTATATAGTCCATGGGGTTGCAAAAGAGTGAGATGACTTATCAAAAAACTAATATTAAAAGTATTTGAATTTAAATATTTTTGATGTACACAATTAGGGTCTAGAAGAGTTTGCCTATCTTGTGAGTCAGGAAACGTATTGCAAGTTCTGATTTTTGCTTTATTTCAATTTGCCCCTCATAACATACTTGCAAGTGAGACTTATTTTCAGTTTGTTATTTAAATCTCATTTCACAAAGATATTTCACATTTAAATACTTTGTTGTTGTCATTGTTTTAATTAATTTATTTTAATTGGAGAATAATTACAATACTGTGATTTTTTTTTGCCATACATCGGTAACAAAATCAAATAGAATTGTTTCTCTACTCTTTCCATTCTCAGTAAATGACATAACTTTCCACTGAACCATTAGAAACATTTTATAACCTCTTGATATTTTTTTCTTTTTTTCATTCTTATGGACATTTTATCAAGTCTTCACTTATAACTCCAAAATACATTTCAAATTTTCCAGCTTTCAAATTGCTGTTGTCTCTACCCTATTCTAAGTCTCTCTTTTTTGTTTCCCTGCATAGCAAAGGCAAATTAAATCTGGAAGTTAAATTTGTCACTTCCATACTTAGTCTACTCAATGCTTTCATTTTACTGAAAACGAAACCAACACTGCTTCACTAGACCAGGAGGCTCTGTTTACTTGGGGTTTACCTCTCTACGAAGACTCACCTCAGACACTCTCCATATTTACCTCTATGTATTTGCTCTATATGGTCTTTCTTTCAATTATTTAAAAATGCCAAACTTTCAAGTAGTGACTGCATTTTTCTGTGTCATTCCTCAGCTTTATCTGCTCTACAAGTCTTCTGTAGGACTGAAAAAATTTTCTAGTAGTTAATTTCTGCCTTTTCAGATTTCTACATAAAGGAAACTTTCTTAAAAAGAACTTTCATGAACACTTTTTCATGAGTCATGCTTCACTGGTAAGTCTCAAACACTTTTTCAAATAGCAAATGCTTACATGTTTTATTGTAGTTGTATGTGGAGAGAGACTAGAGTGTTGGAGAGGTTATAATCTTCTCTAAATGCTAATATAAAAAAAACAAGTATCATGTCATTTTTCTAGTACTGTGAATACAGTACTGACAATAGTATTTGTCATTAAGTAGGTTTTTGATAAATGTTAGTTGTACATAGGAATAATAGAAACAATATTATTATGAGTATAACTAAAGCAAATTAATAATACCAATTTATAAAGCTAATGGGGCTTCCCTGTGTCTCAGTTGGTAATGAATGTGCCTGCAAGGCAGGAGACCCTGGTTTGATCCCTGAGTTGGGAAGATCCCCTGGAGAAGGGCGTGGCAACCCACTCCAGTATTCTTGCCTGGAGAATCCACATGGACAGAGGATCCTGAGGGGCTACAGTCCATGGGGTCACAAAGAGTCAGACACGACTGAGCGGCTAAGCACAAGCACATAAAGCTAATGAAAACCTGACTAGGATCCTACGTTAAATTCCCAAGTCTATGACTAACGGCATTTCTATTTTAGCATAACGCCTCTCTTCGAATCACTATTTTCCAAGTGATCGTAGTTAGTTTATTCTACTTGTATGTCAGTTTCCTTCAAAGTTTTGCTTAGAAAGAGATATTTCTAATAAGATTCTTCAACAACGTATTGAGTCATTTAACCTTAATACAAAGACTAGAATATTACCCTGCTGTAGTGCTGTTTACATCAATACAGATAGACATAGAGATTTTCATACTGAGTGAAGTGAGTCATAAAAAAATAGAAATATTATATGGCATTCTTTATATGAACAATTTAAAAAGAAATGAAACAAATTAACTTATTTACAAAACAGAAACAGACTTAGAGAATGAACTTACGTATACCAGGGGGAAGAATGGAGAGGAGGGATAGTGAAGAGTTTAGGATGCGCGAGTACATATTGCTACATTTAAAATAGATGACCAACAAGGAGCCACTGTATACCACAGGGAATTCTGCTTAATATTATATAACAACCCAAATGAGAAAATAATTTGAAAAAAATAGACTCGTGTATGATTAAATCAATTTGTTGCACATCTGAAACTATCACAACATTGTTAATCAACTATTCGCTGATATAAAATAAAAAGTTAAATAAAAAATAAATAAAATGTTAGTAGAAGTGACTATATTAAAAAGTAAAAAAAATTGTCATTCATGTATGCCAACTTCATTTTGATTTATATAATATATTAAATATTAAAAAGCAGAGACATTACTTTGTCAACAAAGGTCCCATCTAGTCAAGGCTATGGTTTTCCTAGTAGTCATGTATGGATGTGAGAGTTGGACTATAAAGAAAGATGAGTGCAGAAGAATTGATGATTTCAAACTGTGGTGTTGGAGAAGACGCTTGAGAGTCCCTTGGACTGCAAGGAGATCCAACCAGTCCATCCTAAAGGAGATCAGTTCATTGGAAAGACTGATGTTGAAGCTGAAACACCAATATTTTGGCCACCTGATGCAAAGAGCTGACTCATTTAAAAAGATCCTGATGCTGGGAAAGATTGAGGGCAGGAGGAGGAGACGACAGAGGATGAGATAGCTGGATGGCATCACCTACTCAATGGACATGAGTTTGGGTAAACTCTGGGAGTTGATGACTGACAGGAAGGCCTGGCGTCCTACGGTTCATGGGATCTCACAGCGTTGGACACAACTGAGCCACAGAAATGAACTGATAAATTAAATATTAATTTTCTTTTCTTTTTTTTATGTTCATATATGTGTGCATTATTTTCACATTAACCTATGTGCTTATCTTTTTACTTAGTTGGATCTTATTTAATATATACATTGAATTCACACATTGAATATCTATTTCAGTTCAGTTCAGTTCTGTTGCTCAGTCCTGTCTGACTTTGTGCAACCCCATAGATGGCAGCCCACCAGGCTCCCTCGTCCCTGGGATTCTCCAGGCAAGAACACTGGAGTGGGTTGCCATTTCCTTCTCCAATGCATGAAAGTGAAAAGGGAAAGTAAAGTCGCTCAGTTGTGTCCGACTCTTAGCGACCCTGTGGACTGCAGCCTACCAGGCTCCGCCATCCATAGAATTTTCCAGGCAAGAGTACTGGAGTGGGTTGCCAGTACCTTCTCTGAATATATATTTAGAGTGATGCTATATATATATTTTTACATGTAGAAGTAAAATTTGACACTTTTGTAATGAATTTTCTTATATTTATTGAGATTATCATGTTTCTTGTTCTTAGTGGCTCACTTTTGTATGTGTGTGCGTATATATATATATATATATATATATATATATTTACATATTCTCTTCGGTTATGGTTTATTATAGGATATTGAATATATTTTCCTCTGCTATATTGTAAGGCTTTATTGTCTATCTCTTTTATATATGGTAGTGTGTATATTTTAATCCCAACCTCCTAATTTATCCTTTCCCTCACTCCCTTCCTCCTTTGATAACCACAAGTTTGTTTTCTATGTCTGAGTCTATTATTTGTTTTGTAAAGAAGCTCATCTTTGTCATCTTTTAGATTTCACATAAGTGATATCATATAGTATTTGCCTTTCTCTTTCTGACTTACATCACTTGGTATCACAATCTCTACATCCATTCATGTTGCTTCAAATGACATTATTTTATACTTTTAAATGGCTGAGTAGTATTTCACTATGGTTATATATACCACATCTTCTTTATCTGTTCATCTGTCAGTGGACATTTAATTTGGTTCCATTTCTTAGGCATTGTAATCAGGGAAACCGATTTTTTTAATTGAAGTATAATTGACATATAATATTGGTTTAATTTAATATATACAATACAGTGATTCAACATTTGTATATATTGCAAAATGATCACCGCAGTACATCCAGTTACCTTCTGTCACCATACAAAGTTAATACAATATCATTGACTATATCCCCCATGCTCTGCATAATATCCCCATAATTTACTTATTCTATAACTGGAAATTTATATCTCTTGATTTCTTTCACCTATTTTGCTCCTTACCAATCTCTCTCCCTTCTGGCAACCACCGATCTATTCTCTGTAGCTGAGTCTGAGTTTTGCTTTGTTTTGCTTATTTGTGCTGTTTATTCAGGTTCCTCATGTGAGTGAACTCATGTGATGTCAGTCTTCATCTATCTTTGAAGCCTATTCTTAATAAGATTGTCCTTTTGGTTCACTGGGCTTCCCTGGTGGCTCAGAGGGTAAAGCGTCTGCCTGCAGTGCCCGAGACCTGGGTTCGATCCCTGGGTCAAGAAGATCCCCTGGAGGAGAAAATGGCAACCCACTCTAGTACTCTTGCCTGGAAAATCCCATGGATGGAGGAGCCTGGTGGACTACAGTCCATGGGGTAGCAAAGAGTCGGACACGACTGAGCCACTTCACTTTTTCACTTGTTACTTCTGGCTCATTGGCTCCTGTGGTAGACATTCACCCCCCAGTACTAACACTGTTCATGACCAAACCAGATTATTTTGTGCTCCTGGAGTAGTTTTCAAAAATGCTATCTTCTAGTCTACTGAAATTAGCAAATTCCTCTAGCAGTTTAAATTTTTATTTCAGTTTGTAAGTCTAGTTTCTATGTCTGTTTTTCAGTCTTGTTTGTTGCTCTTATTTTTAATATCAAAATGATCAAAATATTTTTAATTTAATGTGTTTTCTACTTATTTTGTGGTAAGTTTTTATTTTTTTATTTTTAGGATACTGATTTTCCAGAAACAGAAATTTAGCTATTAATTTTCTACTAAAGAATATTGAAATGAATGTCCATGGAGTTCTCCAGGTATGAATACTGGTGTGGGTAGCCATTCCCTTCTCAAAGGGTTCTTTCTAACCCAGGGATCAAACCTGTGTCTCCTGTATTGAAGGTAGACTCTTCACAGTCTGAGCCACCAGGGAAGTTCCTATAAAATATCAATCAGAGTCAAAAAGTCCTCAAATATTAATTGGAATATTTTTGTTTAGGTGCTAGAGTTCATCCTATAATGCTTCAGTCCCATGGTAGAATGTAAATATTTCAATTGTTTTCCATATATTAAGGCTTAATCTTTCTCCTGATAAGTTGCTCTTTTGAGCTTCTTGTCTGTTTTTATGTATGCTAAAGTCCTTCAATTTTGAAGTCAATTTTCATGCCCACAATCCTATTCTGGCAAATAAGTCATAGAAACATATGTCTCCTTTTTCATAAATCAGAAAAAAGGAAACAACAAATCACAAAAATCAAAAGGTGTGACTTTGAACTTATCATTGAACCTTTCTTGGGACCAGGGGCAATTACAAAATTGTTGATTCAAAGACTACTATAAAAAGCAATGATCAGCATTCTAGAATCATGTTTTAAGTATTTTAAAGGCACTTTAAAATAGGGCTTACAGAATAGAGCCTTTTCAGTAAAGGTCAATTAAAAACAACGTAGAGCTTTTGTATATTTTGCTAAGATAAACAAACCAAGGCTCAGGTAGGGCAGTGAGATTGAGGACAGTCTTGAAAATGGATGTTCTCTAAAGAAATCTGAAGATAGAAATAGAGAGCTGTGAGTAGGAAACTTAAGACTGATTCTAATTGACATTTTGAATCACAGAAGAAGCCAGTTTCTAGAATAACCTTAAGAAAGGTATAGAAACAAAAAAATAATATACACGTGGTGAGAAAGAGAATAATTAAAAATAAAAGACTGCATCATTTACACTGTATGTAATATATGCATTTAGACATTCATAAAGCAAAATTAATCCTGGATGTAAAGGGATTTACAGGAAACAGGAAAATATTTTTAAAAGTAGAGATTTCTGTAACTTAAAATAAAATAATGTTCAAACCAAACCTTGCCTGTGGATGTTTATGGAGTATATGTTGGCTCTCATTCAAGGTCCTGCTCTTAGTTTCCCTAGGATCAATTCACTTAAAAATAAATTTAAAAGATGGCTCACACAGTGTTTTAAAACATCTGTCAAAATAGAAGTTTAATTTTTCATATGTCTTCTACAATGCTGAGTATTGCACAGTTCATTCACAGTGATTTTGCTTTTTTATTCTTTTTTTTTTTAACATCTCAGGGTATTTATTTATTTTTTTTTATTTACACAAATATTATATAGAATGCATTTTTCAAGTGGGGACTTCCCAGGTAGCTCAAAGGTAATAAATCTGCCTGCCAGTGCAGAAGATGAGGGTTTGATCCCTGGGTCAGAAAGATTCCCGGAAGAAGGAAATGGCAACCCACTCCAGTATTCTTGCCTAGAAAATCCCATGGACAGAGGAGCCTGTGGCCTTCAGTCTCTAGAGCTGCAGAGTTAGACATAACTGAGCCACTGAGCACAGTACATTTTTCAATCACCAGATTCATATTTAATTTTTCTCTCTCGCCTCTACCCATGTAACAAATATAAAATATGCTATAGAATGGCAAACATATTTTAAAGTACACTGTGAGAAAATAAATGCATGTATAACCAAATAGATTGATCTTTCATGTTCCCAGGGCATTTTTTTTTTTAATTCAGTTTGTAGTCAAAAAATATCTGTTCCTTGAAACTACCTTCTCTTTAATGAAATCAGCAAGATCTGAAATATCCTCTATTCCTTCCTGGTTTAAACTGCCATAAAGGAATATAACATTAAAGATCAGATTAATTATCATGGATTGAAATTATGGGTTTCATGTTGAGTTATTTACACTACATTGTAAATGAAACTTCATTATTGCTATTGACTTTATTTCCTAGCATAAACCAATATCAGTAAACCAATAAAGAACGTTTCTTTATTCTAATTTTCCATCCAAACTATAGCATATCAATACAGGTTTATATGTCATTAAATGAGCATCTGTGACTGAGTATATAACCATTATTTTTATTAATCAGTTGAAATAAATTAATAAGTTCTTTTGATAGTCTCTGTTGATTTGTTAGTCAGTCTGTTTCTCATCAAGTAAGAATTTATTATTAGATGGTGTGATCATTCAGGTATTTATTTGGCTCAGAGGGTGTCTGCCCTCAATGCGGAAGACTCCAGTTCGATTCCTGGGTCAGGAAGATCCCCTGGAGAAGGAAATGGCAACCCACTCCAGTACTCTTGCCTGGAGAATCCCATGGACAGAGAAGCCTGGTAGGCTATAGTCCATGGGGTCGCAAAGAGTCGGACACGACTGAGCAACTTCACTTTCCTTCTTTCTTTCACTTTTCTGTGATAATTTAAGCTTGGGAAAATTGTATTTCTTCCTTGGAGATTCATGGTGCTTTTTTGTTTTAAGACAATAAGGACCTTTGTCTTAAAGATATACATATTTAAACACTTGTTTAATCTAGGGTTTCCTTAATTTATTTGCAATGAAAAACAGATTACTTAGTCATCTAAAGTTTTCCAAACAAACTTGGGAAATGACACACTATAACTAATAAAGGCATAAATTTAATAAGCTATTAAATTAATGCATATATATTGTGTATAAAATGTATATATATATGTTTATATGGATATGTTAATAGTGTTCATGAGTTAATGTACATGTATAGTGGAATAAGACCCCAGGAAAAAGAAGCATATCTGTATAGGAGAGAAGGAAGACAGTAAAGATGGATAAATCAGTAAGGTGAAACCTTACTTTAACTAAGGTTTTTACGTAATCCATTTTCACGTGAAAGGCAATGTTTTGTGACTAATGAAAATATCAAATACATACGCACAAACACACACAAAGGGCTTTTATATATGATCATAACTCTGTTGGTAAAAGTCCACCTGCAGTTCAGGGGACCCTAGTTCGATTCCTCTGTGGGGAAGATCCCCCAGAGAAGGGATAGACTACGCACTTCAGTATTTTTGGGCTTCCCTTGTGACTCAGCTGGTAAAGAATCTGTCTGCAATGTGAGAGACCTGAGCTCGATCCCTGGGTTGGGAAGACCCCCTTGAGAAGGGGAAGGCTTCCCACTCGGTATTTTGGCCTGGAGAATTCCAGGGACTGTATAGTCCACAGGGTCCCAAAGAGTTGGACATAACTGAATGACTTTCACTTTCACATAGTAAGTGTCTTAGAACAGGGTAAGTCAGAAATGTATGTGTTTGAGTATGCATGAGAGGGAGAGAAAGAGTGTATATATGTTAGTGATAGCCCCAGAAAGGGCTTCTTTGGTGGCTCAGATGGTAAAAAATCTCCCTGCAATGCAGGAGACTCAGGTTCATTCCCTGGGTTGGGAAGATTCCCTAGAGAAGGGAATGGCCCTTCTAGAAAAGGGATATCCCTGTGGAGAGACCTTAATGATAGACAGAGAGTTGATAGATCAGTAAACCAGCCTTCCTGATCCAGTTGTCCATACTGGACACTGCCCCTACTATTGTGTTCTTCTCCAAGTATCTTTTACAAAATATCACCCCAGTGACATTCTCTGAATTTTCAAGCATGAGTAACCTTACTCAAAAGTTTGCTCTTGAATCCTTACTTCAGAATTTTTTTTCTGTGAAAACATAAACCAAATATTATGTTAAAAAATAAAATCCTTATAGTTGGCTTTGAATACCTCTACTGAGCAGTCTCCCAGAATAATGGCTTACATCTTGTCTGAGACCTAGTAGCAGGGAAAGTTGTTGAAGTGAATATTTCTGTCTTGTGTTAGATTTCCTAAAATAGAACCACTGTAGGTGAGACTCCAAAACTCATATGCATAAGATCCACTCCCCACTCCAAATAACTTTTATGTGGTTAACGCAGTATTAAGATGTATAGCCACTGCTCTAAGACCTGTTGTCGTTGGGATGAGTCTTTGTTTATACTTCTGTTAATTAGCTTGTGCAGAAAGTAGATGAACATAATGGGAAATCACTGGTCTCAAGAACAGGATCCTAGTTTTGATTCTGACACTTGCTGTACAATCTTCTATAAATATGTAAATTCTTTAGGGCTGAATTTTATTATGCATAAAATTTATGGTGCATTCATGCTATACAGGGGGCTTCCCAAGTGGTGCATAAGGGGAACAAATGTAAGCAGTGGCATATTTTATTTTTGGGGACTTCAAAATCACTGTGATGATGACTTTTCAGCCATGAAATTAAAAGATGCCTGCTTCTTAGAAGGAAAACTATGACAAACCTAGACAGCATATTTAAAAGCAGAGACATTACTTTGTCAATAGGAGTCCATACAGTAAAAGCTATGGTTTTTCCAATAGTCAAGTATGGATGTGAGAATTGAATCATAAAAACTGAGCACCAAAGAGTTGATGCTTTTGAACTGTGATGCTGGAGAAGACTCTTGAGTCCCTTGGACTGCAAGGAAATCAAACAAGTCAATCCTAAAGGAAATCAACCTTGAATATTCATTGGAATGACTGATGCTGAAGTGAAGCTCCAATATTTTGGCCATCTGATGTGAAGAGATAACTCAGTGAAAAAGATCTTGATGTGGGGAAAAATCGAAGGCAAAAGGAAAAGAGGATGGCAGAGGATGAGGTGATTGGATAGCATCACCAATTCAATGGACATTGAGCAAACTCCAAGAGATAGTGGAGGATATAGGAGCCAGGTGGTCCATAAACCATGGGGCCCCAAAAGTAACCACTGAACAACATCCTGTATGATTTCCCTAAGCCACTATTTTATTTAAACTGTCTTTATTCTCACATTTTCTTTTTGTGTTATGACCATAGTTGGGTGGGTTTAAGTGACCAAAAAGAGAAGTAATTAATCATCCCCTATTTCAGAATGGACATTTGGGTTCTGAGTATTTTATGTCAGTCAGAGATCTTATCTTGGGAAAACTTACCATCTATTAGATTATACTTGCTAGTCTGAATTGTTCCTCAATCCTCATATGATTTGTCTTTCTCTTAAACTTTTATCTTACTATTTTAGGTTATATATTCAGTTCAGTTCAGTTCAGTCACTCAGTCGTATCTGACTCTTTGGGGCCCCATGAACCACAGCACGCCAGGCCTCCCTGTCCATCACCAACTCCCGGAGTCCACCCAAACTCGTGGCCATCGAGTTGATGATGCCATTCAGCCATCTCATCCTCAGTCATCCTTTTCTCCTCCTGCCCTCAATCTTTCCCAGCATCAGGGTCTTTTCCAATGAATCAGCTCTTCCCATCAGGTGGCCAAAGTCCTGGAGCTTCAGCTTCAACATTAGTCCTTCCAATAAACACATAGGACTGATCTCCCCTAGGATGGACTGGTTGGATCTCCTTGCAGTTCAAGGGACTCTCAAGAGTCTAATCCAACACCACAGTTCGAAAGCATCAGTTCTTCGGCACTCAGTTTTATTGATAGTCCAACTCTCACATCCATACATGACTACTGGAAAAACCATAGCTTTAACTAGATAGACCTTTGTTGACAAAGTAATGTCTCTTCTTTTTAATATGGTGTCTAGGTTGGTCATAACTTTCCTTCCAAGGAGTAAGCATCTTTCAATTTCATGGCTGCAATCACCATCTGCAGTGATTTTGGAGCCTAGGAAAATAAAGTCAGCCATTGTTTCCACTGTTTCCCCATCTATCTGCCATGAAGTGATGGAACCAGATGCCATGATCTTAGTTTTCTGAATACTGAGCTTTAAGCCAGCTTTTTCACTTTCCTCTTTCACTTTCATCAAGAGGCTCCTTAGTTCTTCTTCACTTCCTGCCATAAGTGCAGTGTCATATGCATATCTGGGGTTATTGATATTTCTCCCGGCAATCTTGATTCCAGCTGGTGCTTTTTCCAGCCCAGCATTTCTCATGATGCACTCTGCATATAAGTTAAATAAGCAGGGTGACAATATACAGCCTTGACGTACTCCTTTTCCTATTTGGAACCAGTCTGTTGTTCCATGTCCAGTTCTAACTGTTGCTTCTTGACCTGCATACAGGTTTCTCAAGAGACAGATCAGGTGGTCTGGTATTCCCATCTCTTGGAGAATTTTCCACAATTTATTGTGATCCACACAGTCAGAGGCTTTGGCCTAGTCAATAAAGTAGAAATAGATGCTTTTTCTGGAACTCTCTTTGTTTTTCGATGATCCAGAGGATGTTGGCAATTTGATCTCTGATTCCTCTGCCTTTTCTAAAATCAGCTTAAACATCTGGAATTTCACAGTTCACGTATTGCTGAAGCCTGGCTTGGAGAATTTTAAGCATTACTTTACTAGCGTGTGAGATGAGTGCAATTGTGCAGTAGTTTGAGCATTCTTTGGCACTTGCTTTTTTTGGGATTGTAATGAAAACTGACCTTTTCCAGTCCTGTGGTCACTGCTGAGATTTCCAGATTTTCTGGCAAAAGAGTGCAGCACATTCACAGCGTCATCTTTCAGGATTTGAAATAGCTCAACTGGAATTCCATACCTCCATTAGCTTTGTTCATAGTGATGCTTCCTAAGACCCACTTGACTTCACATTCTAGGATGTCTGGCTCTAGGTAAGTGGTCATACAAACAGATGAAAATTTCTCTTGATAGTCATATGAATATCAATCAATAATAACAAGACTTAAAATGCCATAGTGAAGGATTAGCTTGAAATAGAAGTATCAAAATACAAATAAAACATGGTGTCAATATCTCTTGCAATTGATTATTTTATGTGCATAATATTAGTCATAATTGATGAAACTAAATCATGTAATCACCTCACTATACATTACACACTAACATATATGTATGTATATATGTATAAGTATAAATATTAATATATATATGTAGGTATATAAATATCTATATAATATGTGTATATAAGTATGAATATAAATATTAATATATAAATTGTATATATGTATATATATGTGTGTATATATATACACATATATATGTTAGTGTGTAAGGTGTAGTGAGTTGGTTACATGATTTGGTTTCATCAATTATAACTAATATTATGCACATAAAATAATCAATTACAAGAGCTATTGACACAATGCTTTATTCATATTTTGACACTTCTATTTGAAGCTAATCCTTAATTAAGGCATTTTAATTCTTATTGGTATTGGTTGATATTCTCATAATTATCAAGAGAAATTTATTTCTGTTTGTATTCATCAACTTTTCTTATCCTTTTCCTTATAAGCTAAGACCAAACTAAATAGAAGATATTTCATATGCCTCTTATATTGAATAAATTCTAACAGGCATTCCAGGAAATGTAAAAGGTTGTTTCAGCTTAAAAATTTTTTTTGAAATAATTAAATGTTTAGTGTCAAATTCTTCTCCAGATATGCATCATTGGAATGCTTATTATCAAGGGAACTCTATGTAATGTGCTTGCTTATTATAGAAGTATATAAATCATATTACAGGTAGAAGATTTTAAAACATGTCTATATTATCATTTATTACAGAAATTATAATTTAACTGAAATTAATTTAAATATGACAGAAGGAGTTCTTTACAATATTTCAAGGATAATAAAAAGAAAACAAATATAACTTTCTTTGTATTTATTGAAAATATTTGAGTTCTTTCAAAATTCAAAATTGTTAAAGGAGGATGCATCCTTATCATATATATGATGTTAAATTTTTAAAAATATATATTTTTAGAAATTAAATAAATTATTTAAAAGCAGTTTTCTCCCTCTTTCTCAGAAAGTCTCTGAGGGATTTACATTCTTAAACAACATACTACCTTTTGCAAAAAGAAAAATCTGTGACTTAAGAAAGCATTAAGCAAAATGGTTAGAAAACATGATTCTGAAATTTTTTTTCTTTTTTCTCAATTGATTTTGTACATTGCTTTGAAGTGTAATGTAATTGTATGTTAATTTTAACTACCATTATTCAGCAGTATTGTTCTTAACTCCCATCGTGAAAAGCTGAGACTAAATTCACAGAAGACAAACATAAACTTAAGAGTCTCTCTCGGTGGTTCTAATATTTTTTGTACATCGGAAGAACAACTTCAGTTTTATCAATTTTTCTGTCTTTCCCATCTTAAGCATATCATATGAAGCCAGCATCTTCTGATTCATAATTTATTTTGCCACCTGTCAACCTATGATGCAACGCCCCTCTAGCCCAATCCAATGTTCAGTTTAACATTAAAATAATGTTAAATATGAACTATTATTCCATTACACTGATGGGAAAACTAACGTCTAGGAAAGCTTAGTTGCTTCCTCATTTTTATAAAGAATATCAATTTAGGAACTGAATTAAGAAAAGTATTGAAACTATATATAACCTTTCTATTACTATTCCAATGTTATCAGTAAAATAGAAGGGGTTTAGGATTTTATAAAGTCCTCTGGGGACAGAGCCTATTTAAGCAGCATTGTGAGTTCATGTTAGTGGTTAGTAATTAAATTTAATGTGACCTTTTGAAAGCATATTTTATAGCATCATTTCCCAGAAAACTCCTTCATGAAGCATAATAGTCCCTGAACCAGAATACAGATAACATTGGTTCACTTCTTAATCTTTTCCTTTTGGTTAATAAAATAAACTTTGTCATTTAATAATGGCCTACTTATACCACATAGTGGCTATGCCTATCAAAACAAATCATGCTTGGAAATCTACTGAAAATTTTGAACCATTTATTTGTATTTTTATATTAATTTTAGTTTAAATGTCTTTTTTTATAGTTCTTTTTAACTTTTTGTTTGTTTCCTTTGATTAGATGTTGTGATATAACAACTAAAGGCTCATTCTAATGCTGGAGCAATGATCATCTTTTCTAGTTGATACCAGGAGAAGCTTTAGAAATTTCATAGAGTCACAAGAAAAAATTGGACATCTTTCATTTTGTTCCATTGTAAATATAAATTAAACCATTTCCTATGCTTGTCAGATATTAGTGATTATTATTATACTAATCAGAGGAAGAAGAAGAGAACAAGAAGCAGAAGATCTGATGATGCATAAGTACATTAGGCATTTAAATTCTGAAAACAGAGCTTTAGTATGTGAACTGGATCTCGCCAGGCATATGTGAGTAAAGAACGCTAAGTTTAGAAGCAGGAGACTGTTTGTTAAAACACTCCTTGCAAATGTACAACATTGCCAAAATGTGGAATATTTCAACTAAAGGGTTTAGGCATTTTTCCAAAATGAATTTAACAATGATATCTTAGAGCAGAGTATTTGATGTGATGGACAGGAGATAAGTATTTGATGTAATGGATAAGATAAGTGCTGACTAAGAAAGTGGAAGGAGGGATGAAAAAGAAAGAATCAAATCCTCTAACATATATATGAATAAATGTGTAGACAATGGAAAAGAGAAAATAAGTTTCATTCTTTTTTCTATAGTATTATTAATTATCAGGAGAGTTGTAAACAGCACTGAGGAATTTAAATATACAGAAGACCTGAAAGTGTTCCTTAACACAGGATAATGCGTGTAAGAACATGGTAATGAATTTTCCAAGTATATCAGCTTTAGCTCTCATGGTCAGCCAGTAACACTCTGATGTCACCCTTGGGTAGATCATACTTTCTCCTGTGGACTTGAAGAAACAATGAAAACAAATAGTTTCACTTCAGCTCTCCAGGAGTGGTTTGTATTTTGCTACTTTAGTATACAGTCTAATGATGGCAGGGGAGAAGGGAGAGCTTTACCACTAAATTGTTTGGATGCGTTTTGCTTTCTAGCTCTCCCAGAATAAATATGACAAACAGAGCCAACCTCCAGGCTACATTTACATTGCACAGACTTTCCTGAATTAGCAACAGGCTGTAGATTACTTTTATCTATACTGAGCTGGCAGAGAAGCAATGTTATTATATTCTATCAAAGATATTATTTTTATTATTGTTATAAACCTTGCACACACCTAATCACATCCCTTGAGTGAAAGGCTAAGTTGCTTCAGTCATGTCCAACTCTTTGTTACTCTATGGACTGTAGCCCACCAGACTTCTCTGTCCATGAGATTTTCCAGGCAAGAATACTGGAGTGGATTGCCACGCCCTCTTCTATGAGATCTTCGTGATCCAGAAATCAAACCCAGTCTCTTACATCTTCTATATTGGCAGGCAGGTTCTTTACAACTAGCATTACCTGGGAAGCCCTTGAGTCAACTTATTGTGTGCAAAACACTTGTTCTTATCAGGTTGACTAAGCATAATAATTAATAGCATTATATTCTAGTTCCTGATCATCTGTAATCCAATTTGCATAACATTTTAAGAATGTCCTCAGGAAAAATATTTTAATTAATTCTATATATGTGTATGTATATGTGTTTATAAAAATAAAAGTAAGGAAATATATTATCAATATTATACATTCTATATGACTAGAAAGGCTTGGACCCATGGTGATTTTTGAAAAACTTACAATGTGAGGTTAGTCAAAAGATTTTTTCCCTCACATAATGATCAATGGTGTTTTTAATGGATTGTAGTCAATTAGCCTGATTTTACTGCTCTTTTTTAAATTAAAAATTAATTTACTAGAAGTGGAGACTTATAAAACAATTAAATCAATAAAATTTTATTTAAGCCCTGCCTTTGGAGATAAAGTATTTCTAAGCCTGTATAAAATTGTCTTCATTTCAATTTGTCTTAGATGAACTGCTAAGGAGAAATGCTTTACCTAAGACTTCAGTTCCAAAATATTTCCCTCAACCAACCATTTCATATTTGTAAAGTGTGAGATAAAAAAAAAATTATATCACAAGTGCTTTGAAGCTTAAATGAAATTATTTACATATAAGAGATGGGGGCTTCCCAAGTGATTCATTGGTAAAGAATCTGCCTATCAATACAGAAGACAAAGGAGATGTGGGTTTTGACCCTCAGTCGGGAATATCCCTTGGAGAGAGAAAGACAGCCGACTCCATATTCTTACTTGGAAAATCCGTTGGACAGAGGAGCCTGGTGGGCTCAAGTCCATGGAGTCACAAAGAATTGGACATGACTGAGTGACTGAGCATGCACATATGCATGATGGTGGTGCATGATATCCTACATTAAATTCCTGCAAATGAATTATTACCATATGAAATATCAGAATATTAACTCATAAGTGATTGAAATAAGTGTCAGCTTATTCTTACAGCTCTTTCACATTAGATTTTATGCAAGTGTTAAAGATGCCATAGGAATAAAATGTTTTGCTGACCGTAGCAGGACTCTTGGCTTTTTACCCTCCCTTTTTATCGCTCTTGCTAAGCCCAATTTGACCAACCAACTGGTGGTAAAACCACAGCCTTGGTCTAGCAGACCCTGTATAAGGAACACCTGCATTTTCTGCTCCTCTGGAAATCTGAACAAATAAAACTGAACTTTAGCTTAGCTTCCCCATCTAACATATAAGGATTTGGGGCTTTCTGAACTATCATTGTGAATTCTCTTCATGCTGTTTGTAAAGCTCTGACAAACCAAGACAGCATATTAAAAAGCAAAGACATTACTTTACCAACAAAGGTCTGTAGAGTCAAAGCTATCATTTTTCCAGTAGTCATGTATGGATGTGAAAGTTGGATCATAAAGAAAGCTGAGTGCCAAAGAATTGATGCTTTTGAATTGTGGTGTTAGAGAGGACTCTTGAGAGTTCCTTGGGCATCAAGGGAATCAAACCAGTCAATCTTAAATGAAGTCAGTGCTGAATATTCATTAGAAGGACTGATGCTGAAGCTGAAGCTCCAATACTTTGGCCACCTGAAGAACTGACTCATTCCCTGAAGCTGGGAAAGATGGAAGGAAGGAGGAGAAGGGGATGACAGAGGATGAGCTGGTTGGATGGCATCACCGACTTGATGGACATGAATTGGAGCAAGCTCCAGGAGTTAGTGATGGACAGGGAAGCCTGGGGTGTTCAGTCCACTGGGCCACAAAGAGTTGGATATGACTAAACAACTGAACTTATGTTGTAATATTTCTAATGAAGCCATCTGACTTCCACAGATGTTAACAAGTCCTCTTTCATCACATTTCCCAAGACACTGTTCTTCTAATTATCCAGTTGTAATTTTTCTGGGATAATAGACATGAGAAACTCAAGTAACACTGGAAAGACCCATAGCTTCCTCATACTGTCGGCAGACCAAATAATTTTGAAAAATGCAGTGAATAAAAGTGAATCTATTACTTTAAAAGTTAATAGACTGCCACTCCTTGATACCTCAGTCCTTCATTAGCTGAGTGATAGAGACATCCTTCATATATAGAGACACTGCTCTACCCTCTGTATTAGCGGTTCTCAAATGTTGCATGCTGTGTGTGTGATAAGTCACTTCAGTTGTGTCCAACTCTTTATGACCCCATGGACTGGATCGTCTCTGTCCATGGGATCCTCTGTCCATGGGATCCTCTGTCCATGGGATCCTCTGTCCATGGGAGCAGGCTCCTCTCTCCATGGGATTCTCCAGACAAGAATACTGGAGTGGATTGTCATGCCCTCCTCCAGGGGATCTTGCCAACCCAGGGACCAAACCCAGGTCTCCCACATTGCAGTCGTGTCTGGTTCTTTGCAACACTATGAACTGTAGCCCAGAAGACTCCTCTGCCCATGGGATTCTCCAGGCAAGAACAATGAAGTGGATTGCCATGCTCTCTTTTAGGGAACCTTCCTGACCCAGAGATCAAACCCAGGTCTCCTTCATTGCAGGCAGATTCCTTACAACTAGTGCTACCTGGCAAGTCCCAAACTACTTACACTTGAATCCTAACATCAGGTTCTCTTTCTTAGGGAACCGATGCTAAACATGCTAAGTCCCTGAAGTCATGTCCACCTCTTTGAGACCCTATGGACTGTAGCCTGCCAGCCTCCCCTGTCCATGGATTCTCCAGGCAATAATACTGGAATGGGTTTCCACTTCCTCCTACAGACCATCTTCCTGACCCAAGGATCAAACCTGCTTCTATGTCCTGCATTGTCAAGTGGGTTCTTTACCACTGGTGCCACCTTGGAAGCTCCTCTCAAATGTTAGCACACAGCTAAATCAGTGGGAGTGTTTCTCAACATCTCCAGAGCTTGTAATTTAGTATTTCTGGTGTTGAACCTGAGAATTTACATTCATAACAAGTTCCCAGGGGCTGTTGATGCAGGGGACACACTCAAAGCCACTGCCCTCAAGTATATTTTACTCCAGAGGAATGAGATGAACTGGAAGATTGGGATTCATATATACACTATCATATGTAAAATAGATTGCTATTGGGAACAGTCTGTATAATGCAGGAAGCTCAGCTCAGTGCTATGTGGTGACACAAATAGGTAGGGGAGTGTGGGTTATAGGGAGGCAGGGCCAAAGGAGAGGTGATAAATGTATAGCTGATTCACTTTGTTGTGCAGCAGAATTGAACATAACACTGTAAAGCAACTATCAGTTCAGTCAGTCACTCAGTCTTGTCTGACTCTTTGTGACCCCATGAATCACAGCACGCCAGGCCTCCCTGTCCATCACCAAATCCCAGAGTCTACCCAAACTCATGTCCATTGAGTCAGTGATGCCATCCAGCCATCTCATCCTCTGTTTTCCCCTTCTCCTCCTGCCCCCAATCCTTCCCAGCATTAGGGTCTTTTCCAATGAGTCAACTCTTCACATGAGGTGGTCAAAGTATTGGAGTTTCAGCTTCAACATCTGTCCTTGCAATGAACACCCAGAGCTGATCTCCTTTAGGATGGACTGATTAGATCTCCTTGTAGTCCAAGAGACTCTCAAGAGTCTTCTCCAACACCACAGTTCAAAAGCATCAGTTCTTCAGCACTCAGCTTTCTTTATAGCCCAACTCTCACATCCATATATGACCACTGGAAAAACCGTAGCCTTGACTAGATGGACCTGTGTTGACAAAATAATGTCTCTGCTTTAATATGCTGTCTAGGTTGGTCATAACTTTCCTTTCAAAGAGTAAACGTCTTTTTATTTCATTGCTGCAGTCACCATCTGCAGTGATTTTGAAGCCCATAAAAATAAAGTCTGACACTGTTTCTACTATTTCCCCATCTATTTCCCATGAAGTGATGGGACCAGATGCCATGATCTTAGTTTTCTGAATATTGAGCATTAAGCCAGCTTTTTCTCCAATAAGAACACAAAAAAACTAGAGGAAATTGGGAATTTCACCCCCTTTTTTTTTCTTTAACCATCTTATTGGGGTTATTACTCACAAACTGTACACCTTATCTTTACCACAATCTATGCCATATAGGTTCATCACTTCCAAAAGTTTCTTCCCACCCTCTTTATTTCTGCTTCCTCCTTCTTCTTCTCCCTCATTCTCCTCTTCTCCCACTTCTCCTCCTTCTCTTTATTCTTCTCTTCCTCTTTCCACTTAATAAAAGATTTACCCTCATAGACATTTTTTATGTATACAATATAATGAAATGTAAAATATAGGCATTATGCTGTGCAGTAGATCTCTAGGACTTATTCTTCTTGCATGACTTAAGTTTTTTTTTTTCCTGTTTTTCTCTGTTTCAGAAATCTTATTCAATGGAAAATTTGTATTATATTCTTATTTTACACTGAAGCAGTAGTTAAAAGATACACTTATACAGGTGATCTGTGCCTCCAAAGAAGAATGAAGCATGAATATTTTGAGTAGATTTTAATTACTTGAGTTTAGTTATCTTATTGTAAAATAGTGAAGAGAGTTTTAAATTTTTTTGATGATAATTGTTTTATGATGTGATTTTACATAGGAAGCATCTTAATTGTATGTATCAACTGATGTTTTTAGCTAAAAAGTCCATTACTTATTTTCAAAGTCAAAATCAAATAAATGCTAGGCATCTGCAAAATAAAGCCATGTTATTTTCAGGGGGCAAACTAATGCTGATTTTATCATGTGCAAGTAAAATATGTTGAATAAATTAGCTTTATAAATATAATCAGATGTCAAAATAAGTAAGTAGTATATCAGATGCAGACTCCTTTTCTTGATATTTAAATCATTTCTGGATTACTTAAAATAATTTGTTATAATATATATTTTGTACATCTGCTTGTTTAAATCACCTCTTGGAAAATACATTTACATAATTTTATATGAAATATGCAGAAACTTCCATCATTAACTAAATGAGGCTAAGTTTCTCTCACCTCTCACCTCGTGAGTGTGTAGCTCTACATTCTTAGTGGAAAGCTAGTCATGTATTTTGCATGAGCTTGAGGGACTGTTGCCCATTCCTCACACACCCTGCTTTTTTCTTAAAGATGAATAAATAGCCTTTATTCTCATGAACATTTTATAACACAAACATCTTTGAGTACATTATTCAGAACGCTTAGTTCTCTTGCCCTGTTATACACAATATGAATATTCTATTTCCTAATGGATCTTATGCCAACCTTTCTTCCAGGGCATGCATGAGAGCCCCCAAACTATTCAACAGTGAAAATCAACACAATATTTTTTTTTCTCAAAAGATTATAATTGGGAAAATCTCCAAGACCTTATTATTTTACAGATTATAAAAAAAATAGCAAGCTGCAGAAAATTTAAGTTATGCATTTGCTCAAACACACACAGCATGGTAATACTTATACCAGACCATAATGCTCCTGCCTCAGGCTTTTTCCTGCTTCACTCCCCAGTCTATGATGGAACTAAGTATTTTTCCATAAGAAAATACATGCAGTAGTTCTGTTAGTTGGTAACAAACAAAAACCACAACAAAAACTTGAGCATTTTTTGCCACTCTATCCTGTAGAACATACTAACACATATGATGATGCTAATGATGTACAAATTGTCATCACACAGGGAAATTGTAAACACTTAAAAGTTAGAATAGACCAAGCACAGTACAATTTAAACTCCAAAGAGAAAAATCTTTGTTCTGTATTACAAATATATTTAAAATAAATTGTGTTATTATTTTATGAGTTTATCAAATAGAACAGTTCTGTAAATCAGCTTCAACTTTTTCATGTGACACATTATTCATTAAGCAAAGATGAAGTTCCTTGTCTCTCAATTCGTTTTCATGTCTGTCCTACACAATATTTCCTATTAATATTACTTCATATGAGAATACAGTAAATGTAATTTTCTCTATACCCCATAAAGTCTGATGGTAAAATCGGTACCAAGTCTGCCTGTTGCAGAGTCAGCTTGTTTTTTTCCTTATTGTTGTCATTATTATTATTATTAATACAAGTGTTTCCAGGCTGCTGCTGCTGCTGCTGCTGCTCAGTCGCTTCAGTCATGTCCTACTCTGTGCGACCCCATAGACGGCAGCCCACCAGGCTCTTCTGTCCCCGGGATTCTCCAGGCAAGAACACTGGAGTGGGTTGCCATTTCCTTCTCCAATGCATGAGAATGAAAAGGGAAAGTGAAGTCACTCAGTCATGTCCGACTCTGTGACCCCATGGACTGCAGCCCACCAGGCTCCTCCATCCATGGGAGTTTCCAGGCAAGAGGAATGGAGTCGGGTGCCATTGCCTTCTCCAAGTGTTTCCAGGATGGGCCTCCAAATCTGGAGAGCTGACTAGAGAAATTTAACTTTAAAATGCAGGGTACATTTAACAACCTCTTGGGCTTCCCTGGTGGCTCAAATGGTAAAGAATCTGCCTGCAATGTAGGAGACCTGGGTTTGATCCCTTGGTCAGGAAGATCCCCTGGAGAAGGGAATGGCAACCCATGAAAGTATTCTTGCCCGGGGAATCCCATGGACAGAGAAGCCTGGCAGGCTGCAGTCCATGAGGTTGCAAAAAGTTGCACAGAACTGAGCAACTAACACTTTCACTTTCACACCATCCTATCAAGGCACAGTCTTTAAAGGGTTAACTGAACATAATCAATATTTGAAAAACAAATTCATGTCTAAAAATATTTTTGTAGATTATGTGTTTTCTCTAGTAGTTCAAATACTTTTCATGTGTGTGTGTGTGCTAAGTTGCTTCAGTTGTGTCTAACTCTGCGACCCCATGGACTGTAGCTTGCCAGGCTCCTCTGTGGGACTCTCCAAGCAAGAATACTTGAGTGGGTTGCCATGCCCTCCTCCAGGGGATCTTCCCGAACCAGGTACTGAAACCCTGTCTCTTACATCTCCTGCATTGGCACACAGGTTCTTTACCAGTAGTGCCACTAGGGAAGCCCATTCTTCACATAATTGTGTATAAATCTAAATTGATTAACATACCTCAATAACAATGCCTCTTTTGAAAGGCAGACTTGATGATTGAAGTCTGTTTGTCTTCAGTAAAAAGAATCGTTACATGGGCTTTCAAAGTGGCTCAGCAGTAAAGAATCCACCTGCCACCGCAGGACGCACAGGTTTGATCCCTCATCCAGGAAGATCTCACAAGCCGCAGAGCAACTAAAGGCATGTACCACAACTATTGAACCTGTGCTCTAAAGCCCAGGAGCCACAACTACTGATACCACATGCCACATGCCACGATTCCTGAAGCCTGTGTGTCCTAGACCCTGCTCTCTGCAATAAGAGAAGCCACCACAATGAGAAGCCCACACATCAAAACGGAGAGTAGACCTTGCTCACCACAACTAGGGAAAAGCCCTCACAGCAATGCAGACCTAGCTACTTCTCAGTTAGAGGTCAGTAAAACCAAGGAAAAGTATTCTTTTCACCAAAATTTGAAGAAACTCAGTTCTATCACACCCAAGGAGATCTGTGGCCTAAATATAGAGGACTCCTGATATAATAAAAATTACGCTATCAAGGAAAACACAATACACAGGCTATAATCATAACTCTGAGTTTTGTTTTTAGAATAGGAATCTTAAAAGAGTGGTTTGACTTATGTTTCTTTATAGTTATGCATAAATTAGAAAATGTCCATTTTTAAAAATAATGTTAAAAGCATAAGAATAAACTGTCTTAAAACTATTAAAATAATTTTCAGAACTTTTGGAATATTGCCAAATTAAGATGATAAAGTAGGTCTAATATTTAAAGTTTAAGAAAAAATTAAAAGGAAAATAAGGAATGAACATAATATTAATTTTTAAAAGTTGATATATGGTCCTGAGACAGATTCAGTGCTGAACTCCTGTCTATTTCACAGCAGTATATTATTCATCAGCTCATGAAATCACTAACCTTGCCATGGTTCTATAACATCTAATATACTAAGAATATTGAACTGCGTCTGTATACGGCTTGGGAGCACTCAGATATACATGCATGGCACAACATGCTATGAACAGGAAATAAATTCATAAGTACTGTCTTTATATATGTACTTCGACTATACAGAGCTCACTCAGTTTTCTTTCACATAATGTAGAAATGCAAAGCTTATGTTTCCTATACAATGAAATCTATTATTTTTTGATGATCTTTTTAAAATGGTTTAGATGTAATCTAAAGTAATGTATATTTTACATTTACATTTTAATGTAAAATGTGATCTTCTATCTTGAAACATTATCATTTTCACTTTATACTTCAAAAATTTCCAAAAAGCAAGAGTGGTAGGAAATTCAGTTTTAAATAAACTAAGCATATTGCCATATGAGAAATTAAAATTGAATTTAATTATGTACATATGTGTTCTGTTGGTAGCTAATTCATGTCTGACTCTTTTGTGACCTCATGAGCCTGCCAGGCTCCTCCAAGTCATTTCCCAGCCAAGAATAGTGGAGTTGGTTGGCCTTTCCTTCTCTAGGAGATCTTTTTGACCAAGGTCAAGCTTGTGTCTGCTACATTGGCAGGTGGATTTTTTACCATTGAGTCATCAGGAAAGCCCATATCTGTATATTTCTACATACTGAATATATGCCTATGTGTATATATGTACCTGTATGGATATAAATGTGAATACACATATATATGTGTGATGCCTATGTATGATTATTATGCTTTCTTGGTGACTCAGAAGGTAAAGAATCTGCCTGCAATGCAGGAGACCCAGGTCCTATTCCTAGGTCAGAAATCAAGAAGATCCCCTGGAGAAGGGAATGGCTATCCACTCCAGTATTCTTGCCTGGAGAATTCCATGTATAGTGGGGTCCATGGGGTCACAGAGTCAGACGTGACTGAGCAACTAACACACACTATATATACTACATATGTATTTGTATTATATATATATATATATATAGAGAGAGAGAGAGAGAGAAAGAGAGATAAGTAGAGTGTGCATGTATGAGACTGAAAATATATAGTTTGTAATGGCAACTGAATTCTTATTTGGATTTGGAGAGTCATTAGGGAAAATACTGAAACTATTCAGACATTTTTATTTTTATTTTCTATTTTGAATGTCATACAACATATGATAGGATCATTATAAATTGCACTACTGTTTTCATACCTCTAATGAAGAAAACATATTAACAATTAATGTGTGACACAATATTTTTTCTTTAATTATCTTCCCAGACTACCATTAGTGTGAATTGCATTGATATAAAAGATCTTACTATTTCCTATGTTCTCAGTTGGATAGGAAATTCATGAAATGAATTTCATGAGCCAAGCAATACTTTTGCAAGCAGCTTCATGTATATGCTTGTATTTTCCATGTTTAGGTTCCACAAAACACTCAATCTATACTTTGCAAGGAATTAAAAAATTGCAGTCTTTCCTCCAACCATAAATATTTGTTTCAATAATGTCAAATCTGTGTCACTATCTTTGCTTCCAACACAGTGAGGATTTCCTCTAGTTTCCTGCTAGGAAAGATATAAAAGTCACATTTAGTTTTGTTTTTAAACTATATTGTAATCTTTTTGAAAACATTTAGAGGTAATTAATTCCACACATATGTAGTGTCAATAATGTGAATGAATTAGCTGTAAAGACAATACTTGGACAGCTACGACCCATTTGTATACGATCAGGAAATGGCATCTTTGTTGTGATTGTTTTATGCCTGATAACAATGAAATGATGGAATAAATTCAAAGCCATGATGTCCCATCAGGTAAAGAGTCTGTTGGCAGCCCTTGTCTGGGTCAGAAAGATCCCCTAGAGAAGGGAATGGCAACCCACTACAGTATCTTTCCCAGAGAATTCCATGGACAGAGGAGCCTGGCAGGCTATATAGTTCAATGGAGATCACAAAGAGTCAGACACAACTGAGCAACTAACACTTCCCTTAATTTAATTTGTCTTCATTATTTAAAAATTATATGACCTGTGTTTGTTAAGGAGTTCAAGTTCCAAGAAAATTAAGTTCCTGAAGAATCTGAGAGTCTACTTTTAAAAGAAAAACAAAACATCCTTCTGAGACTGTGACAAACAGAAAGCTAGGATACTGTTTTTAATGTTTTGTTAGTTAGATCTAAGTTAAAACACAAAAACCTGAAAAGGAAAAAAGGTATATCTGTTTTTAGTACATATCTATTATCCTTTGACAGTTATCATATTTTGGAATAGGAAATTAAAAAAAAAAAACAAGACAGATGCAAAAGGCCAAAATTATTCCTCTGGCCATTCAGATAGCATTCGAAAGTTATCATGTCAAAAGCATCTCCAGTTTGTATAGCTTGTGCTGATTATTTAACTAGCTAATGGAGGAAAAAGTCTGAACAAATAATCCTCAAATGCAGCAAGAGAGTTGGCTTTTATAATTGTCTATTTAAAAGCCTAACAAGAAAATAAACACATTTTGGGGTTTAAAATAGAGGATGTGTGTTCTTTAATCTAATTAAGCAGCAATTCTCCATCTTTACTCCTTTGGAATTTGTGAGTTGTTTACATTCCCCAATTACTCTAGAAACGGGAGAGTTTAGAGCTCAATAGGACTTCCCTCTGGCACAGACAGTAAAGAATCTACCTGCAATTTGATCCGTGGGTTGGGAAGATCCCCTGGAGGAGGGCCTGGCAACCCACTGCAGTATTCTTGCCTGGAGAATCCCCATGGACAGAGGAGCCTGGGTGGGCTACAGTCCACAACAAAGCTACTAACCCTGCACAGGGGAAGAATGGGGGAGAGGATTTCTACCAAAAGGGAAAATGGAGCTTTTAAGGCAGAAATAGTAGTGCTCTAATAGACCTTAACAAATACCACAAAATGTTTACTCATTTCACTGATGATGAATACATTTTATTTTATTTCTTTTTCTTATAAACAAGCATCTGTGGGTACTTGTGGGGTTTTGTTTTGTTTTTGTATTATTTCTGAAAGTAAAGTAGCTTTGTCAATGAGAGTAAAGGTTTGTGTATGATTTTTCAGTGTTTTATGAATAGTATCAACTTTATTTTCACAAATGATAAAATATTTTCTCATTTCAAAAATGTCTTCTCATAGGTTTTGCTATTTTTATAGCAGCAGCATTTACAATGGCCAAGACATAAAAGCAATCTAAGTGCCTGTCAACAGATAATTAGCATAAGATGGTTTTATATATATGTATACACATACACATTTATGGACTGAAATAGTTCTCAGTCATAAAATAAAATGAAATTTTTCTATTTGCAGCAACATGAAGTAACCTAGAAAATATCATGCTTAATGAGGAAAATCAGAAAGAGAAAGACAAATACTGTATGTAGAATTCAAGTGTAGAATTGTATGTAGAATTAAAAAAAAACATACAAATGAATCTACCCACATACAAAAGAGAAACAGGCACACAGACATAGAAAACAAGCTTATTTTTATGGAAGGAGAAACAAGAGGGATGAATTAGGAATATGAGATCTACAGATAAAAATTACTGTACATAAAAAAAGCAACAAGTATTTAATATATAGCATAAGAAATTATACTAAGTTATTCTCAGGAGGTTATTATAATAACTTATAATGGATGCAATTTGAAAAAATGACTGAATCACCAGGCCATATACTTGAAACTAAAACAATATAGTAAATAAATTATAGCACATTTAAAAAGATAAAAAAGAAACAAAACTACAAAATGAGTATAATGGAAAAAGTGACTAAAAATGACAATTCTAAATTGATTAGAAATTTCATTTAAATATAGAACTTAAAATTGAATTTTAAGTTCTCAAACTCAAATTTTAAAAATTGAGTTCTTAAACTCAATTTCTAAAGAAATCTACAAAATAAGTCAGCAAAAGTTTTTAAAGTAAACACTAGTACTATATATTTAGAGTTATCCAAAATAGTAATATTATTAGAATTACTATAATAGGTACCAAAAAAGTAAAATAATTATAAAGAAACATCTTTTTCTGTTCCATGCTAATAATTTTGAACACCTGGAAAAGTTGACTAAAATTTCTTAAGAAAAGTTTTAAAAGCAGCAATATTAACTGATTCAGGATCACTGCGCAGATGTGAAAGTCCCTCAGTCCTGTCCGACTCCTTGTGGTCCCGTGAAATTCTCTAGGCCAGAATACTGGAGTTGGTAGCCTTTTCCCTTCTCCAAGGGATCTTCCTAAACCAGGAATTGAACCCTGGTCTCTCACATTGCAGGTGGATTCTTTATCAGCTGAACCACAAGGAAAGCCCAAGAATACTGGAATGGATAACTATCCCTTTTCCAGCAGATCTTCCCCACCCAGGAATCCAGTCAATCCTATCTGGGTCTCCTGCATTGCAGGCAAATTATTTACCAGCTGAGCTATCGGGGAAGTCCTTTGTTTACAAAAGCAATGAGTTCAATAAGGCTCTTAGGCAGAGTTTCCTGAACTCAGGTCCTGATTTTCTATACAAGGCTATAGGATGAAAAAGTGTTGATTAAAAAAAAAGAAGAAGAAGAAAGAAAGAGAGAAGTAGAATTCATAAAGCTTATAAAATTAGCCTAAAATTTTCAAAGACATTGTTAGTTTGTTTTTAGCCAGTGCTTTATTTAATTCTAAATAATATTTTAAGATTTATATTACAAGATGGAGAAACGTCCCTTTCCATTTTTATTTTTATTTTTATTTTACAAATAAAGATTCTTAATGGATATAGCAATTTTCTCAGGGCCACAGAGTTATAAATGATTGATTTATGTTTAGAATCATATTGTCTGACTCCAGCACAGCAGGTAAATAAGGTAAAATAAAGCCAAAAAGCACAATCCCAACTTGTCTAGGCAGGACAGTTTCAGAAGTATAAAGGAGATACTGAACTTCACCTCAAAATATCTATCATCGTTTAGATCTACATTTTTATTAAAATGAAATTACTTATGCTTAAATAGTCACTTGATAAAAATATTGAAGAGGAAGTTCATTCTCCCAAGGAATAGATGTTAATAAAGAGAATG
Source organism: Antilocapra americana (assembly GCA_007570785.1). Lineage (NCBI taxonomy): Eukaryota > Metazoa > Chordata > Mammalia > Artiodactyla > Antilocapridae > Antilocapra > Antilocapra americana. Next base: position 35,968,784 of record ML661338.1, on the reverse strand, counting down.
ATTTTGTCATGTTTGTTAAGCTCCTTTAGGACTTTAGGGTTTAGGAAAGATCAAATATTAGGAAACTACCATCGATGTAACCTGGAGTTTACACATCTTTTTTCTCTCAAGAAATATATTCATGAATGTGTATGAAATAATTGAATTTACTAACAATTACTGAAAAAAGAGAAGCAATTTTCAACAAATAAAGATATTCTCTTTATTTGCTCTATAATTCAATTTTAGTCTATGCACATGGAACAAGGTTGATTGCTCTTGAATTAGGCTTCTCTTACAGTTCTAATATGTTATTAAATATTTATAAACTTGAAAGATATCAACTAGGATTGTTTACCTTGCTTTAGGCTGGTATAATTAATGCCTACATTTTGTTTCCACGTAAAATGTATTAAACGCTATTTGATGATGCTCATTTAGCCTATGTGTTTTATTTTTTTTTATTTTTCTTTTTTTTTATTTATTATTATTGTTTTTGCCATACAATGCCATGATATCACCATGGGTTTACATATGCTCCCCCTCCAGAACCCCCCTCCCTCCTCCCTCCCTCCTCCCTTCCCCCAGGAAATCTCATAGCCTATGTGTTTTAAAAGTGTGCCATATATAACTTAATTAAATAGGAGTTCAAGAAGTCAGCCGCTTTATTATCTCAACTGGAAACCTGTACAATATAATTTACAAGTGCAAAGATGAGGGCAAATCACTGAGTGCTTTAGGCCTGGAGATACTCATAATGCTGAAAATAAAATAACTTCAAGTTTGAAGTTATCTAAAAGATTTTCTTCTTTAATGACTCAACTGATTATCATGTACTTGTAAAATAGTTTGCCTAACAGGCATTCAGGCTACCCTAGTATACAACCAGTAAAAGAAAACTGTATTTTAATGATGCTATGGAATCTTCAAAAAGCTCTCATTTTCTTTATTTTGAGCTATATTTTTCTCCTAGAAAAGTGTTAAATTGTTACCATGTCTATCAGTTTGTGCATGCATGATAGATTGTTCAGTCATGTCTGACTCTTTGCGACCCTATGGACAGGCTCCTCTGTTCATAGATCATATAAAATAATTTACTCTTTATGTTTTTAAATACTGCTATCACAAGCTCCTAAATCTTGGTTTCCTGTCATTAACTCAAAGATTCTTTAGTTGCTCCTAATATAGCAAATAAATTTATGTTAAAAACACTATAAGTTTTGTTTTTTTGTTTTTTTTTAGTATTGGTCTTTTAAAATAAGTGAATTTTACCCAATTGATCATATTACTTTCAATAGGGCCAAAGTACCACAACTTATTTGTCATATCTCTCACAAATGTATAGAAGCTAGCCACCTTTCCAATTTTTTTTAAGCTTTTCTCCTATGACCTTTAAAATAAATCACTGGCATTAAAGGGCATGAGGAATTCCTTTTTAAAACAGAACATGTTTAAAAATTCTCAATGTCAACATTATCTCCAATTTCTGTTAATTTATAAAAATAAATTCTGGGACCTGCTCCAACATACAACCTTCGAAAACAGTGTTACTAATCACTAATTTGACAGGTTAAAGGACTGGAATTTTTTTACAACGAAGGACACGATGCCCAAGTTATTATACTTGAGAAACAGCACAGATGCTTGTATGTTTCATGTGTCATGAAAAATGTGAGAGTGGGAAAAAGGTGAGAAAGCTAGCAGGGAAATACAATGTTTATGTCCTATGGAGACTTGTAAAGCAAATGCCAGCATTGAAAGGTTTTAAACATTTCTTTCTGATTTGCAGATTATCGGGTTTTTAAGATGAGGAAAAAAAAAATTTTTCTTAAATGGAGTTTTTCTTCAAACCAATATGTATTCATCCTAAATACATCTATAAAGTTTGGCAATGTAAAGCCACAATAACTTTCCTCAGATTAAACTGGCCATTCAGTATTTCTCTTCAGCTTGCTCACATGCTTTAATGCATTTCTCTTATTAAATATTGCTTTTAAATTTTACTTTACAAAGTTATTTCTACATATGCTTGAGTGGCGCCAGTTGTATGGCTTTGTTTAAACCACTCTCCTCCTTGTAGACACAGCCAGAACATAATTATAACCTATTAAGATCTCATATTTAACATGTGTCAACCATTGGTAAACAGAGAGCCTGGAGTGAGCCAGTGGGATGCTGACTTTTCATAAGAGACTCTCCTTCAGAAGTAAAATATATGAGGATTGTGTTAGGAAGCACTGCTAGAACAAATCTGCCCGTTTGGGGTCAATGCTAATTTTTTCTTAAATTTTAAAGTAAAAGAGCAAACTGGTGGTATAGGAATTTCTAGTGTCCATCCTTTCCTGGAAACATCAATTTGAGTAATTAATTCTTTACAAGATCTAAAGACTCCAGGTGAAGGGTTATAGCACCTGAGTGAAGCATAAAAATAAGAAATGATGCACTGAGGAGGGTAGGAGAGATAGATTCCTATTGTGGCTGTCGCTCCTCGCCCAAACCCAAGCAGTCTAGCCCTAACACACCTGTCTGGTGGAAGGAGGACAGTGACATGGGCCCCCTCCTTCACTCCAGACTCTGACACCAAGCCTCCTCTCCAGGTAATGAGTGGTTCCTGGAGGGCTCCTGTGAGCGATAGTCCCCATCACCCTCGGGTGCCTGCTAGCTTTCATAACCCCAGTTAGCCGCTGTGACACGAGGTTCCTGGGGCACCCCAATAAACCCAGTTCCAGTGGCCCCAGACTTCTAGCTCACCCCAATACTAGCTATCTCTCACGGCTCTAGGTGACACTTGTGGCCCCACAGTCTTAGCAGTTTCCAGGAAGCTAGATTCCCAGCCAGCCAAAGCGGATTACCCCAGAACTAGGCTGTTCATGTATTTCAGCCCCAAGTTGACTCCTGCTGACGGCCCAGCACGTGGGTTCTGGCCTCGCGAACAAACATCATGAACTTCAGCACCCAATCCACCTTCTCCAACTACCGGTCCCTGGGCTCCGTGCAGTCGTCTGGCCACAGGGTCCGACCGGTCAGCAGCACAGCCAGCGTCTATGCAGGCACCGGGGGCTCGGGCTCCCGGATCTCCGTGTCCCGCTCCGCTAGCGTCCCAGGCGGCTGGGGGTCCGGGAACCTGGGCACCGGGATGGCCGGGGGTCTGGTGGGTGTAGGGGGCATCCAGGGCGAGAAGGAGACCATGCAAGACCTGAATGACCGCCTGGCCTCCTACCTGGAGAAGGTCAGGTGCCTGGAGGCTGATAACAGGAGATTGGAGAGCAAAATCCGGGAACACCTGGAGAAGAAGGGACCCCAGGTCAGAGACTGGGAGCATTACCTGAAGACCATTGAGGACCCGAGGGCTCAAATTTTTGCAAATTCTGTGGACAACACCCACGTCGTTCTGCAGATTGGCAATGCCCGTCTTGCTGCTGATGACTTCAGAGTCAAGTATGAGATGGAGCTGGCCATGTGCCAGTCTGTGGAGAGTGGCATACATGGGCTCCGCAAGGTCATCGATGACACCAATGTCACCCGGCTGCAGCTGGAGACTGAGATCAAGGCTCTCAAGGAGGAGCTGCTCTTCATGAAGAAGAACCATGAGGAGGAAGAAAAGGGTCTACAAAACCAGATTGCCAACTCTGGGCTGACCGTGGAGTTGGATGCCCCTAAACCTCAGGACCTCAGCAAGATCATGGCAGACATCCGGGCCCAGTATGACGAGCTGGCTCAGAAGAACCGAGAGGAGCTGGGCAAGTACTGGTCCCAGCAGATTGAGGAGAGCACCACAGTGGTCATCTTGCAGACCGCTGAGACAGGAGCTGCTGAGATGACCCTCACGGAGCTGAGGCGCACCGTCCAGTCCCTGGAGATCGACCTGGACTCCATGAGAAATCTGAAGGCCAGCTTGGAGAACAGCCTGAGGGAAGTGGAGGCCCGCTACGCCATGCAGATGGAGCAGCTCAACGGAGTCCTCCTGCACCTGGAGTCAGAGCTGGCCCAGACCCGGGCAGAAGGGCAAGGCCAGACCCAGGAGTACGAGACCCTGCTGGATGTCAAGGTCAAGCTGGAGGCTGAGATCAATACCTACTGCCGCCTGCTGGAAGAGGGGGAGGATTTCAATCTTGGCGACGCTCTGGACAGCAGCAACTCCAAGCAAACCATCCAGAAGACCACCACCCTCAGGCTCGTGGATGGCAAAGTGGTGTCTGAGACCTCAGATACCAAAGTTCTGAGGCACCGAGGCAGCAGAAGCAAGGTCTCCTGGGGAGCAGGAAGTCAATAAAAGCTGAGACGTTATTGCATATCAAAAAAAAAAAAAGTTGACTGCTGCTGGTGGAAGCCCCTGGCACACTAAAATACAAGGGCGGTCCCTGCCACCTCAGCCTCCTGCCTGGACCCCATGGTTTCACCCCACTGCCAGACCTAATCATGAATCTGGTCCCTGAGCCCCCAGTTTACAGGCTGACTCCTACGGCCCCAGTGCCAGGTCACCTGCATGGTCCCAGCCTTGAGGCCGAATTCAGGAAAGCCAGGCAGCAGGCTTCCCTAATGGCCTTCACAGACCCAAACACCAGGCCCACCCAGGTTATTCATTTGATAACTTTTGCCATACATGTGGTTTGCCATGTGTTTATATTTACAACATTTTTTAATGTTTGAAGACAAAAATAATGTATGTAGAAAATTAAATACTAATTCATACCTAAGTGAAAAAGTGAAAGGCACTCAGTCATGTCTGACCATTTGAGACCTCATAGACTATACAGTCCATGGAATTCTAGGCCGGAATACTGAAGTGGGTGGCCTTTCCCTTCTCCAGGGCATCTTCCAACCCAGGGTTTGAACCCAGGTCTCCCGCATTGCAGGCTCATTTTTTACCAACTGAGTCAGCTGAGCCACAAGGGAAGCCCAAATTCATACCTAATAAAAGAAAAAAAACTAGTGCTGACTTCCTGGTGGCCCACTGCTTAAGCTTCTGCATTCCTATTGCAGGGGGTGCAGTTTCAATTCCTGGTCAGGGAACTAAATTCATGCATGCCACTCAGTACAGCTAAAAAATAAAAAAGAAGAAAACTAGACACATTTATTCTCTGTCCATTTCAGTTTATTTATATTAAAAAATTTCTTTATGTTTAATTAATATAATTTTCCTTTGCTTATTATTAATACTATGGTTACATTTCATGTCTTGACTGTAAACCCTAAAACCTCAGATTCCTTAAAATATTTTTGTAGACTGAGGTTGTTTCAGAATCAGTCAGTCAGTTCAGTTGCTCAGTCGTGTCCGACTCTTTGCCACCCCATGAACTGCAGCATGCCAGGCCTCCCTGTCCATCACCAACTCCCGGAGTCCACCCAAACCCATGGCCTTTGAGTTGGTGATGCCAGCCAACCATCTTGTCCTCTGGCATTCCCTTCTCCTCCTGCCCTCAATCTTTCCCAGCATCAGGGTCTTTTCAAATTAGTCAGCTCTTAGCATCAGGTGGCCAAGGTATTGGAGTTTCAGCTTCAACATCAGTCCTTCCAATGAACACCCAGGACTGATCTCCTTTAGGATGGACTGGTTGGATCTCTTTGCAATCCAAGGGACTCTCAGGAGTCTTTTCCAACACCACAGTTCAAAAGTTTCAATATATTTGCAGTGGGTTGAAATATGACTCCCCAGGAAATGTGTTTACTTCCTCAACTCTAGGGTCTCTGAATGTGACCTTGTCCAGATGAAGACCTTTTGAAGATATAATTAAATTAAGGACCTTGAGATGAATTCATCTTGCATTACTTGGGTGGGTCATATACCCAATGTTGTGTCCTCAAAACAGAAGAGGAAAAGACAGTGACCACAAAGGAGGAGGCTGTGTGGATGGAGTCAGAGACTGGAATTACTTAGCCACAAACTAGGGAACACTTGGAACCACCAGAGGCTGGGAGAGGTAAGAAAGGAGCCTTCCTCACTTAGATCTTTTGAAGGAAATATGGTCCTGCTAACTCCTTGATTTCAAACTACTGGCATCTAGAAATTAAAAAAAAAATGTATGGTTTTAAGTTTGTTGCAAATGGTTACAGCAACCCTAGGAAACCAGTACAATACACTGGAAAAATTAACTGTTTCATTCTTTTTGGTTGAAAATTACCTCAAATTTTTACTTTTGACGATATTGGATTAGGGATTGCAGGAGAACAAATCTTCTGAGATCAATTTGAAAAATAGGGATGAATTATGGAACCCAGATCTCTTGAGGGAAGGAGTTACAAACAAATCAGATTAACATATTGGGTAGCTTATCCCAGGAAACATGGATGGATTAGAAAAAGATGTACTTGAGAGACACCAATGTGTGGAGCCTTTTATCGTATCATATCTAGGGACAGGACCTTGGAGTTCATCGTTGTTGTTCAGTCCCTCAGTCATGCCCAACTCTTTGTGAGTTGGGACTGTAGCATGCCAGGCTCCTCTGTCCTCCATCATCTCCTGGAGTTTGCTCAAATTTACATCCACTGAGTTGGTGGTGATATGTCAGCCTGCATTTTTTCGTATAATCATTGATCAGTCAAAATAATAGGGCGCTATTATTTTGGTAAAGAATAGGGAAGTAGTAGTGGTAAAGAATAGGCAGTGGTAAAGAATCTGCCTGCCAATTCAGGACACACAAGAGGCGTGGGTTCAATCCCTGGGTCAGGAAGATCCCCTGGAACAGGAAATGACAACCCACTCCAGTATTCTTGCCTGGAAAATTCAATGGACAAAGGAACCTGCTGGGCTACAGTCTGTGGGGTTACAAAGAGCTGGATCCTATTGAGCAACTGAGCATGCACACATCCAAAATAATAAGGAATATGAAAACATAAGATGATGGGAGAAGAAACAAAAAAGAGTAAAGACTAAAATTGATTTCTAAATAAATTTTGACAATGAAGTCACCTGACTTTATAAAAACTATGCAGTTTTCATGCAGTCCAAAAAATAATATTAAGAATATCTGTACATAAAATAACCAACATAAATTCTAGAATTTAAAAATGCAATTACCTAATTAAAAGCTTTACATATATGTTTAATAATTGACCAATTTATAGTAAAGAATGGTTTCATGTAATGGAATTTAGGTCACATTAAAATATCCAGAATGGTCAAAAATTATTTTATGTATTCCAATTCCCCTTTGATGGGTGAATCACAACAGCATCCATCTTTGGCTCACCCCAAAGTTGAAAGAGTAAACAAGACAGGGAAATTAAGGGCTTCTGGAATATTCAACATGGTTTATGTGGTCTTTTCCCTTGTGACTCAGCTGGTAAAGAATCCCCCTGCAATGTGGTAGACGTGGGTTCTATCCCTAGGTTGGGAAGATCCCTTGGAGAAGGGAAAATCTACCCAGTCCAGTAATCTGGCCTGAAGAATTCCATGGACTGTATAGTCCATGGAATCACAAAGAATTGGATCTGATGGAGCAACTTTTACTTTACAATTTCACTTTTATTAATTCTCTTAATATAGCATTATTTAGCATACTATTCCTCATGTGTGATGATTCACTGTTCCAAAATTAAACTAGTCTTAAAAAATTCAATTCCCCTCTTTCCTCTTTCTTTCATTAGCACTGTCCACATTTCCCTGTGCCCTCTCGAAATTCCACTAAATCTCATGAACCTTTCCACAAACAGGATGGACTATATAAAAATTAAAGTAAGAGTTTATGCCTAATTTAGAATGGCTTCTAACCACTTAAACAACCAAGTCCAATGAAATAAATTTGCTGTCACTTAAAGTCACTAACTCATTACTTCAGTTAGACACCATCTTTCCATCAGTCTTTTCTTTTCTACAAATACAAAAGCAAACAAAAAAATGTCAAGAGTTGTGAAGACAATGAAATTTTACCCTACTAATGAGCAAAGAGATCAGTTTGTCACAGTTGCAAAGATACTGGCAGAAGACAAGAGACCTCTGGTTTAGAAACAATAGAGTTCATTGCTCACAGCACAGCTGGAAGCCCACCATTATATCTGCATCCCTTTGCTTTATTCCCCAGTTCTCATAGGAATGTTTCCCACAAAGCATTCAGGGGGATTTTTTCACAAACAGTGCGTTTAAACCACATCTGAGGAATCTCAAGCTCAGACACAAAAAGAAAAACTGTATGTGGGCAAATTAGTAAAAGTTCTGAACTTTTTTCCTCAAGGAATATATTACCTTTCTTGTCTTGGTATCTTGGTCAGGAAATGAATCTGTCCTCTGCCCTAAAGTAAACTCTACCTCTATTTCCCAAAGCTGTTTTCTAGCCAAGTATCCTTGAAAATTCGGAGCAAAGGCTTTTACAAGATGTATAGAAATCCCATGGAAAATTATTCTCCAACATAAATATACAGTGTTTCTTCTTACCTTATTTGATTTTTTCTTTTTAGTCTCATCATGCATTTGAGAATAAATGTGTAATAAATTATTTGCAAATAATATTTCAAGGATATATTTACCAAAATGTGTCTTAATTATTTGCTAATATAATTTATTAACATAGGTTTAAAAAATCAATGTTAGTGTGTTAGTCACTCAGTCGTGTCTGACTCTTAGTGACCCCATGAACTGTAGCCTCCCAGGCTCCCCTGTCCATAGGATTTTCCAGGCAAGTGGAAAGTGGATCGCCATTCCCTTCTCCTGGGGATTTTCCTGACCCAGGGATTGAACCTGGGTCTCCCACATTGCAGGCAAATCCTTTACCATCTAGGCCTGCTATTTACAGAAACTTTGTTAAAAGTTATTTTTGATAAGATTTCAAATATAAATACATTCCTTAATTTAAAAAATTCTCTACTAGTAATTATTGAATAGTTCAATAATTGAAAGAAATAATGCTATATGATTAAAGATTTTGTTCTTGAACTTCTTCAATATGCATCATTTTAGCTCATCTTCTCTGAATAAGTTATTGCGTAAATTTAGTTAATATCATAGATGTCATTACCAAAAACAAAAAACAACAGTGCAGAGCACTGCTCTAAGCATGTTATATCTATGAACTCATTTAATGGAAAAGGTGCCATTGATGTATATAGAAGGAACAAAGACGCCTGACTTACAAACTGCAGAACAGATTCAACCCTAAGTCCCCTAGTTTCATTGCTTGTGCTCATTGCATTGTGAAATGCTGCTTTTACATAAACTTTGTTCACTGAGGAGCCAAGTATTGTTGGTATTAATTTTTCTTTTTCTTAGACTTAATTTTGCTTAATGATTGCTTCCCTTTAATTTTCCATTTTATTAATGTTCTGCATACTTTTTCCTATATTAATTTCAGGCTTCCCAGGTAGCTCAGTGGTAAAGAATCTGCCTGCCAGTGCAGGAGACAAGGGTTCAGTCCCTGGGACTGGATGGAGCTCCTTGGGTAAGAAATGGCAACCTTTTCCAGTATTACTTGCCTGGAAAATCCTATGGACAGAGGAGCCTAGTGGATCTCGTTCATGGGGTCATAAAGAGGCAGCCACGACTGAGTGACTGAGCACCACGTTACTTTCACATTATGCCTAGTAGACTTCTTGAAAATCTACTATGCAATATTTGTTTTCTTGTAGACCTCCTTCTCACAGCCTCAATGCTTTCTGGTTTTATCAGAACTCTTGACTCCTTGTTTGAGTGGAGATTCAACTTATAATACTTTCCATGACTACTTGGCTGGGCTAAACTTCTTTATCTTCTTAATATATCCACTTATTCTTTTGTAGTATCATTATTTTGTGTAGGCACATTCTCCATGCTCTCCCTAGTTAAAAATGATATGTGAGATTATGAGATATTGGTGTGCTTTATAGATAAGACTATATGGAGTACATTTCAAAGATCCATTATGTATCTTTTATATGTGTGACATCTCTGTTCCCTGACCCCTTTTAAAATATCTCTTTTTAATTTCTAAACATAAACATGAACCATATATTTAGCTTATTATTCTCCATCAAATATCCAACAATTAACTAAAGAAAATTTCACAGGAAAACAGGTGCAGATTCAAAATATCTGGATGTTTTCGTGTTGAAAGATTATGAATTAAGGTGTCAGAAGAAACTAGAAAATATTTTATCATGTGATTTTATTTGTGTTTTTACCCATTGACTGATTCATCGTTTGTCTTGTGAGAAAAGCATCATGGAAACATAGAAAAATGAGAAATTACTTAATGTACTTCGAGTACTTTGTAAGAGACATTAAACCACCAGAGAAATGGAGCTATGTGAAGGTCAGAACAAACATCTTTCAATTTGATAATCTATTAATACTTACAGTGCTGGAAGAAACCATTAAATAAAGATATAAAAGTTTTTGAAAATGCCATTTGGTTTAGATGAAATTTCACTGACATATAGTTTCAAGTGATACATGGACTCTTCTTCAAGAGATATTTATGAGTGGGTTGTGAAATGTCATCATTTGCACACAAAGTTCTGTGCAATCTTTCAAGCATTCAACTTTCCATTAAAATTAATTAGGATATCCAGACTTTACTTCCTGGCATCACAATATTTGCCATGCTATAGTTTTTTCACTCACTCCTTAGTTAATTAAAAAAAAGATTTTTAACTTATTTTTATTTTTGTGCATGTGTGTGCTGAGTCTTTCAGTCATGTCCTACTCTGTGCAACACCCTGGACAGGCAATGCCAAAGAATGCTCAAACTACCAGGATTCTCTGTCCATGGAATCAGGAACGACATTTGAGAAGTGGACTTTTTTTCTTTTTTTTTTTTGGTACTTTAGAAAATACTGTGTTTGTAGCATAGACATTAAATTTGAATTGTCTCATAGCCAATTAGTTTCTTAGAAAATATATGAAATGCCGTTAAGTCTGTTTTCACTGAAAGTTTACCTTTATTTAAATAAAATATAAAAATAATACTTTTCAGTGTCTTACTTAAACAAAGGCTCTATAAATATTCTGGATTAATCTTCTCTACAACTCTTGTCCATATGCATTATTGCCACTATTAAAAAAAATAAAAAAGAGCCCTGACATTCAGACAGAATAAGTAATTTACCAAATTCAAATACCAGATAAGCCAGGGAGGGAAACTTTAAAACATTCTCTCTCTAAACCCAATCCCATGCTGCTTTCATAATCCCACATAATAATAGTATGTGATTTGAATGCCTCAAAAGATTTCATTTTTCAATGTTTAGCACAACACTGTGGCACAATTTCATTAAATGCACATTGATTGAAAGTCTGTCTTAAAAAGCAATTATTTTGAGATCTTAAGTGATTTAATGATATTGAGTACTTACGAGCCAGGTACTGGTGTTATTTAATTCTTATTATGTTTAATTTTTATATCAACCCTTAAAAGTTAGACTTTGTTTCTCATTTTATTTTTCAAGAAATGAAGTCTGGAAATTTTAATACTTTAATTTACTCAATAAACAATATAAGTTCTGGATATTATGCTAAAACCCAGAGATGTGTTTGGAAAAATGGGATGCTTTCTGCATATGAATTCTATAGTCAAATGAAGAATTTTAAAAGTCATATGAATATTTTAGAAGTCATATGAATAAATTTAAATGACTTATAGTCCTTTGAAGCAAATACCAAATATGCTTTAAACATTCATAATAGGGAATCTAAGCTAACTTAAGTATGTCCCATGTATACTAGGACTTCTGGTGGGCTGGTTTGACATTTTACTAGTTGTCCAAATTCATTTTTGTGTCCTTATTTCCCTGGTTCCCTTTCAAAATACAAAGCATCTGATTCCTACAATAAAATCCTTACTTTTTAAAAATGTTTCCCTGATTGGATCCAGATACAAACATGCTATAAGATATTTTATTTCCACAAGTTACTGTATTACTACAAGCTACCTTTTAACACCAAAGTGAAAAATTTCTTCTCTCACTGAAATGACTCATCTTCTCCTATTTTTTTTTTTTTTTGGTTTGTGCTTTACTTTTTATTTACAAACTATTTTAGACATTCAGAACAATTGTAAGCATAGTATGGAGAAATGTTGTATTCCATTCACCCAGCTTTCCTCAATGCTAACATCTTGTATCACTTCAGTTGCTCAGTCATGTCCAGCTCTTTGCAACCCCATGATTCGCAGTTCGCCAGACCTCCCTGTCCATCGCCAACTCCCTGAGTCTACCCAAACCCATGTCCATCGAGTTAGTGATGCCATCAAGCCATCTCATCCTCTGTCATCCCCTTCTCCTCCTGCCCCCAATACTCCCCAGCATCAAGGTCTTTTCCAATGAGTCAACTCTTCCCATCAGGTGGCCAAAGAATTGGAATTTCAGCTTCAGTATCAGTCCTTTCAATGAACACCCAGGACTGATCTCCTTTAGGATGGACTGGTTGGATCTCCTTGTGGTCCAAGGGACTCTAAAGAGTCTTCTCCAACACCACAGTTCAAAAGCATCAATTCTTCGGAGCACAGCTTTGTTTTAAATCCAACTCTCACACCCATACATGACTATTGGAAAAACCACAGCCTTGACTAGATGGACCTTTGTTGGCAAAGTAATGTCTCTGCTTTTCAATATGCTATCTAGTTTGGTCATAACTTTAATTCCAAGGAGTAAGTGTCTTTTAATTTCATGGCTGCAATCACCATCTGCAGTGATTTTGGAGCCCCCCAAAATAAAGTCTGACACTCTTTCCACTGTTTCCCCATCTATTTCCCATGAAATGATGGGATCAGACACTATGATCTTAGTTTTCATAATGTTGAGCTGTAAGCCAGCTTTTTCACTCTCCTCTTTCACTTTCATCAAGAGGCTTTTTAGTTCCTCTTCACTTTCTGCCATAAGGGTGATATCATCTGCATATCTGAGGTTATTGATATTTCTCCCGGCAATCTTGATTCCAGCTTGTGCTTCTTCCAGCTCAGCATTTATCGTGATGTGCTCTGCATATAAGTTAAATAAGCAGGGTGACTATATACAGCCTTGAAGTACTCCTTTTCCTATTTGGAACCAGTCTGTCGTGCCATGTCCAGTTCTAACTGCTGCTTCCTGACCTGCATACAGGTTTCTCAAGAGACAGGTCAGATGGTCTGGTATTCCCATCTCTTTCAGAATTTTCCACAGTTTATTGTGATCCACACAGTCAAAGGCTTTGGCATAGTCAATAAAACAGAAATAGATGTGTTTCTGGAACTCTTGCTTTTTTGATGATCCAATACTGGCATTTTGATTTTTGGTTCCTATGCCTTTTCTAAAAGCAGCTTGATCATCTGAAAGTTCACAGTTCATGTATAGCTGAAGCCTGGCTTGGAGAATTTTGAGCATTACTTTACTAATGTGTGAGATGAGTGCAATTGTGTGGTAGTTTGAGCATTCTTTGGCATTGCCTTTCTTGGGGATTGAAATGAAAACTGACCTTTCCAGTCTTGTGGTCATTGCTGAGTTTTCCAAATCTGTTAACATATTGAGTGCAGCACTTTCTCAGTATCATCTTTCAGGATTTGAAATACCTTAACTGGAATTTCATCACCTCCACTAGCTTTGTTTTTAGTGATGCTTCCTAAGGCCCACTTCACTTCACATTCCAGGATGTCTGACTCTAGGTAAGTGATCACACCATCATGATTATCTGGGTCATGAAGATCTTTTTTGTACAGTTCTTCTGTGTATTCTTGTCACCTCTTCTTAATATCTTCTGCTTCTGTTAGGTCCATACCATTTCTGTCTTTTATCAAGCCCATCTTTGCATGAAATGTTCCCCTGGTATCTCTAATTTTCTTGAAGAGATCTCTAGTCTTTCACATTGTGTTGTTTTCCTCTATTTCGTTGCACTGATCATTGAGGAAGACTTTCTTATCTCTCCTTGCTATTCTTTGGAACTCAGCATTCAAATGGGAATATCTTTTGTTTTCTCCCCTGCTTTTTGCTTCTCATCCTTTCACAGCTGTTTGTAAAGCCTTCTCTGAGAGCCTTTTTGCATTTCTTTTCCATGGGGATGATCTTAATCCCTGTCTCCTGTACAGTGTCACAAACCTCCATCCATAGTTCCTCAGGCATTTTGTTTATCAGATCTAGTCCCTTAAATCTATTTCTCACTTCTACTGTATAATCATTAGGAATTTGATTTAGGTCATACCTGAATGGTCTAGTGATTTTCCCTACTTTCTTCAATTGATGTCTGAATTTGACAATAAGGAGTTCATGATCTGAGCCACAGTCAGCTCCCGGTCTTGTTTTTGCTGACTGTAGAGAGCTTCTCCATCTTTGGCTGCAAAGAATACAATCAATCTGATTTCAGTGTTCACAATCTGGTGATGTCCATGTGTAGAGTCTTCTCTTGTGTTGCCGGAAGAGGGTGTTTGCTATAACCAGTGCGTTCTCTTGGCAAAACTCTATTAGCCTTTGGCCTGCTTCATTCTGCACTCAAAGGCCAAATTTGCCTGTTACTCCAGGTGTCCCCTGACTTCCTACTTTCACAATCCAGTCCCCTATGATGCAAAAGACATCTTTTTTGGGTCTTAGTTCTAAAAGGCCTTTCAGTTCTTCATAGAATAATTCAGCTTCAGGAAATTAAAATTGCTCCAATACCAGTAACTGAACTGTAGACATTATTCAAATGTCACTACTTTCTTTCAAAAGTTGTCATTATTATTACCTTTCTCTTTCAACAATCAAATCTGCTGTCCCACATTGCAATTGGATGCCCTCTCTCCTTAGTCCCTTCCGGTATGTAGGGATTCCTCATTCTTTTCTTGACTTTTGTGACATTGATACTTCGAAGAGTTATTGTGAGGATGTCCTTCAGTTTAGGTTTGCTGTATGTTTTCTCATGTCAGTCTCATCTCCTCTTCAGTGTGTCATAGGTCTCACTCATTAACTTGACTCTACACAGCTCTTGCTGGAGAAAGAAATGGCAACCCAATCCAGGACTCTTGCCTGGAAAATCCTGTGGATGGAGGAGCCTGGTAGGCTACAGTACATGGGATCTCGAAGAATCCCACACGACTGAGCGACTTCACTTTCCCTTTTCACTTTCATGCACTGGAGAAGGAAATGGCAACCCACTCCAGTGTTCTTGCCTGGAGAATCCCAGGGACAGAGGAGCCTGGAGGGCTGCCATCTATGGGGTTGCACAGAGTTGGACACGACTGAAGAGACTTAGCAGCAGCATACAGCTCTTATACTCTCTCTTGTGCAGCTATCTAAGATCTCAAACACTTTCATGTCCCTGGTATTCTGAAATTGCTCTTCTGTTCTCTAGAATATTCCCCATGACATTCTTCAAATATCTAACTTCTGTTCATCTGTCAGGTTTCACTGGAGATACCCACTTATAGAGGGAGTCCCTCTTTCACTTCTATATCCAATTTTTCCCCCCGCCTCCCATCCCGTTACTCCACATTACATTTATCATTCATTTTCCTTCACAAACATTACAATTAATGGTCATTCAGATGGTTATATAAAGAAAAAATTCTTCTCATACATTAAAATGGAAAGGAAGACTTTATGCAAGGCTATTACAGAAGACTATGACAAGAAGAAATTGAATAAATTCTCACAGGACTTGAAGAAGCTAACTAAATTCCATGTTACAACTATGGAGGACCAAAAAAGCTCTGGGGAACCTATGGGTGCTGATAGCTTCCCCAGCGTCCTTACAGATAATAAAAAAGCAAGGACCTCAGTGCTACAAAAGCAATAACTGAATTCCGTCAATGACCTGAATGATCTTGGAAGCAAGCCTCAAATTTCAGATGAGAATCAGAAACTGAGCTGATATCTTGACTAAAGTCTTATGAGATCTAAGCTGAGACCCTGTAAGAAGCTGTGATCAGACTTCTCACCTATGGAAACTGTGAGATAACAAAGGGGTGCTATTTGAAGCCACTAAATTGTTGGAAATGTGCTATATAGCAGTAACAAACTAGTACAAACACAAAATTCTCACTTTGATTTTCTTCCTCCACTTTAGGTCAAATTAGTTACAATTTTAAGTAACTAATTGCTATAGAATTCACTGCAAAACTAAGTCCTTGCTTTTACATCGAATCATATATTTGCTTTGAATAGAACTGTATTTCTTTTCATTTCCATCTTATCTCCTTGCTTATTTTCATCTGTCAAAATGAATTTGACAGATGGACACGTATCTTTGTTCTTGTTGTTAATAGGATTACCCAGATAGCAATTTAAAGGCTTTTTGGTCTACAGGATAACTTACTTTCAGGAAGATATGTTGTTCAAGCCACTGCAAATTTCCAACTCTCAGACTGACATTTTTCAGCTAATAAATGTGAGGTTTGAACTACCTATGCCATCTCTTGTAGATGTTTAATGTGAGTCAGAATCTCTTTTTATTTTTTTTAATATAAATTTATTTATTTTAATTGGAGGCTAATTACTTTACAACATTGTATTGATTTTGCCATACATTGAAATGAATCCACCACTGATGTACATGTGCTCCACATCCTGAACCCTCCTCCCACTTCCCTCCCCATCCCATCCCTCTGACTCATCCCAGTGCACCAGCCCCGAGTACCCTGTATCATGCATCGAACCTGGACTGGCAATTCATTTCATATATGATAATTTACATGTTTCAATGCCACTCTCCCAAATCATCCCACCCTGGCCCACTCCCAGAGTCCAAAAGACTGTTCTATACATCTGTGTCTCTTTCACTGTCTTGCATACAGGGTTATCATTACCATCTTTCTAAATTCCATATATATATGCATTAGTATACTATATTGGTATTTTTCTTTCTGGCTTACTTCATGTGTATAATAGGCTCCAGTTTCATCCATCTCATTAGAACTGATTCAAATGTATTCTTTTCAATGGCTGAGTAATATTCTATTGTGTATATGTACCACAGCTTCCTTATACATTCATTTGCTGATGGACATCTATGTTGCTTCCATGTCCTGGCAATTGTAAACAATGCTGCGATGAACATCGGGGTACATGTGTCTCTTTCAGTTCTGGTTTCCTCAGTGTGTATGCCCAGCAGTGGGATTGCTGGGTCATATGGCAGTTCTATTTCCAGGTTTTTAAGGAATCTCCACACTGTTTTCCATAGTGGCTGTACTAGTTTACATTCCCACCAACAGTGTAAGAGGGTTCCATTTTCTCCACACTCTCTCCAGCATTTATTGCTTATAGACTTTTGGATAGCAGCTATTCTGACTGCTGTGAAATGGTACCTCATTGTGGTTTTGATTTGCATTTCTCTGATAATGAGTGATGTTGAGCATCTTTTCATGTGTTTGTTAGCCATCTGTATGTCTTCTTTGGAGAAATGTCTATTTAGTTCTTTGGCCCATTTTTTTGACTGGGTCATTAATTTTTCTGGAATTTAGTTGCAGGAGTTGCTTGTATATAAATTCTCATTTTCAATCAACTCCAGGGCACTTCAACTCAATTTTCAGGGCAGGGAGTTTAATGTCATACTGTGTCAAATTGTCCAAATTTTATGTTATCTTGCAAGGCTTCCTCTTAGCCACTTACGTCAGTGGATATCTCCTTCTGGAAAAATATGTGTCTTTCAAAGAGCAGATGACTAAAATTCCTGTATCTATGTATCATCTAGTTTTGAATCACCATTTCCCTTAGCAGAGAAGATTGTGGCTGCATTCAAAAATTCTGAATTAATAACTAAACTGGTCATTTAAATAGTTTAATATTTTTAAGAATTAGATTTTAAGTTTGCAATAACCAAGAAAAGTCCCATGAAATTGGAATTAGTGTATTTTATTCAGCAACCATATCTTCACATTTTGATAAAATCTTGGGTGTTGTTGGTTAAATATCTGAAGACTCATAGAGTTCTATAGTGTGTCTGAGGATTTTATTTCACTTATGTTCAAAATCATTGTCATTAAATACATTTGCTTTGTATTTGTTCATAGAACATATTTTCCAATAATGTATTTTCCTATGTTCCATTCCTAAATTATAGGATTATATAATAAAATTGTAAAATGTAGAGCCACTCTGCTTAATATTATTTTGCATCAGCTACTAAAAATAATGATGAGTTATCCTGTCGAAACAATGGTAACATTAAGATCAACAACATTCATTGAGAGCCTTCTTTAATTAACTAACCAGATAGTGTTTTGTGTAAATGACCATGGATAAATGGATAATTACAGATCTCTTTGAAGACTAGTGGGAGGAAGAGTAAGAGGAACTGTGCTTGACTGTGAATGATGGTACAGGCTATGATGGAATTGAAGAAAAAAGCAATGACAGAAAGCCTGGAGCAGGTAATTTTTGACAGAGAGGTCATGCATCTCAATGAGAAGGTGAATTGAGTAAGGCTTCAAAGAGATGAGGGGGTGTACCACACAGGTTTTTGATGAAGAGCATTCCCAGAAAAGGGCATAAAAATGTAAGTATATATACTCTGACTGACAAGCCAGGTGAAGACTGTGGGAAAGGAGGTCTCAAGGGTAACAGGAGCTAAATATCATAGGGTTTTTTAGGTTAGTGAAAACTCATAGGTATTTTACTGTGCGGAAGTGGAGGTCACTTAATGGTTTCCATGGTAGAAATGCATTGATGGGCTTCCCTTGTGGCTCAGCTGGTAAAGAATCTGTCTGCAGTGCAGGAGACCTGGGTTCAGTCCCGGGGTTGGGAAGATCTCCTAGAGAAGGGAAAGGTTACCCACTCCAGTATTCTTGTCTGGAGAAGTCCATGGGGTCACAAAGAGTAGGACATGACCAACTTTCAAGTAAACACTGACTACTCTGTGGAGATGATCCTGGAACAGATTAGGGATCCCCCAGAAAGTTACTGCAACTACCCAGGAAAGAAAGAGATGATGGTCTGTGAACCGGGACATTTGTGTTAAACGCTTTCAAATTTTGATTACTTTAATGCAGAATCAACAGTTTTGCTAATACATTGAATACAGGATAAAGGTAAAGAATGGCTTAGAAATAACTATATTTGATTGAAACTACTGAAAGGATCAGGGTGCTATTTTTCTAACAATGTGGAAGAATCAAATTTTGAGGGCTAGAGAGATGAAGAATTTCATTTGAGACATTAAGTTTGCAATAATGATTAAATATCCTCCTGAGAATACCTAGAAGGAATTCAGCAGAAAATTCTCAGACAGAAATAGACATAAGAGAGTGGTTAATTTAGAGAAGACATTTAAATTCAAATGAATGGATGAAATTGACTATAGAGGAGGTTCAGTACATATGGAAGAGTTGACCCTAGACAGACACACCATATTGTGTGTCCATGGTAGCAGGAAGAGTGGAAGTTTATGGGCACAGATATAGCTCATTGAATGGATGGGACAATGGGACGTCCTGAAAGTTCTTTTCTGAAGCTTCAGTTTACTCAAGGAAATGAAGAAAAGGGGATTAGGTGGACCTGAGCAAGGAGAAAATTTGTTGATGTTTGGTGGGAAGATAATTGACTGACAGCATGATTAATGACTCACTTGAGATAAATCACCATTCAGTGGCAGAGCAACTTTGATTGTATGCTTTCTACTGATCAAATCCTACTATACTTAAGAAAAATGCAGAGGGATGGATTTAGCTAACACTGGAATTTTGCGATCAGAGTACAATGGAATGAGAAAGAAGCAAAAGAGTTGGAACTCTATGCGTTTTTTAAATTAAAAAGTAATATTGGGATTAGGCTCGGTAAGAATCCCACAGGACAAGTTTCTTAGCATTTGCCACCTGATAGGCAATGGGGATTTTTGACCAACCCCACAGTTTCATGTAGTATGCATTAAGAATAGAAGTTTCATTGAAGAAACTTCAAGTCAGGGTCAACCAAAAAGAGAACACTTGGATCTTAGACTTTTATTATTATCAGAAAAACTTGAGTAGGGGCTGTTGTTGTTCAGCTGCCACCTTGTGTCCGACTCTGTGACACCAAGGGCGGCAGCACACCCTAACAACTTCCCAGAGTTTGCCCAAACTCATGACCATTGAATTGGTGATGCCAGCCATCTCATCCTCTGTTGCCCTCTTCTCCCTTTGTCTTCACTTTTTCCCATCTTCAGGGTCTTTTCCAGTGTGTTGGCTGTTGGCATGGGGTGACCAAAGTATTTCAGCATCAGTCCTTCTGATGAGTGTCCAGGGTGAGCTTAAAGCATGCTTATGGACAAATAGCAGGGATTTGTACTCCAGCAAAATGGACCCAGCCTTTGGGTCCTTTCCCTTCTCATAGTTCAAAGGACTAACAGCTTTGTGTGGACAAGTATACTGTCGAAGTCATATCAGTCTTAATTTAGGTGACAGCTGTACTGCTTCTGTGAATTTAGGAGCTTGTCTGCAGTTGTGTTTACATGCAGACTGGGGAGAGAGGTGGTCACAGGTCATGTGGGAAGCTAGCTTTTCAGTGAGAATGGAAGTACTTTTAGCTAGCTATCCAGGCAACACAGATACTTTTCGATGATCATATTTGGGAAGCCCTGAATGTCATATCACACTAAAGAGTGAAATGAGGGGCTTCTTCAGTGTTCCAATGGCCAAGATGCCACACTCCCAATCCAGGGGGCCTGGGTTTGATCCCTGGCCAGGGAAATAGATCCCACATGCCACAGCTAAAGACTTGCGTGCTGCAGCAAAGATTGAAGGTTTCATGTGCTGCAAATCAGACTCGGCACAGTCAAATAAACAATGAAGTGATACCATGACATATTAAAGACATGAGCTAAAAGGTCAAGACAGTAAATTTAGAATAAAATATTGTGAACTCATTTAATCACTTCAGTCAGTCACTCAGCCATGTCAGACTTTTTGCAACCCCACGAACTGTAGCAAGCCAGGCCTCCCTGTCCATCACCAACTCCCGGAGTTTACTCAAACCCATGTCCATCCAGTTGGTGATGCCATCCAACCATCTCATTATCTGCCTTCTCCTTCTCTTCCCGTGTTCAATCTTTCCCAGCCTCATGGTCTTTTCAAATGAGTCACTTCTCATCAGGTGGCCAAAATATTGGAGTTTCAGCTTCAGCATCAGTCCTTCCAATCACTTAGTCCAGGATTTTTCCAGAAGAGATTCAGCACAAAAATAAATAAAAATTAATGATTAAAAGTACACTGATCCTTTAATGTCTCAGTAAAAATTTTAAGCACTAGTGATATTGATATTCATTATCTAAGTAAATATGAACCAAACTTTATTGACAAACATGAAAGAAAACTGACTATTGGGAAAGTTTATATATATATATATATATATATATATTATATATATATATATATATATATATATATATATATATATATAATTTCCTGTAAAAGAAAATATTAAAAAGTGTAGAGTAGAATGCAGTGGAAAACAGAATTAATGGCATTTATAAACCAAGAATAAATGAGAGCCTGGGCACACATAGTATCCAATTCTTGAAGGCTACTGTAATTTCACAGCAAAATGAAATGATAAACTATAAAGCAAGGGATTTACAAGAAAGAATCCTTTTCATTGATCTATTTCATTTTAATTTCAGAAAGAACCTTTTTGATCTTTTTTGCATTCCTCTTTGTGAAATATTTAACTGCACCCTGAGATATAAAGTTGATGTTCCAGAGGAGTCAGAAGAAGCACAGTTCTGTTAAAGAAACATAAAAAATAACAATAGTGTTTCCTCTCTCCTTCTATCTTTTTTTTTCCCTTCCCTTCCCTGCCTTCTTTCCTTTCTTTGGATGTTTCTTTCTTTAGCTTTGAAATAGTATAATAAGACTTGCCTTTTTTTTTTCCCCTAACTATTGACAAATTTGTGTTCCCTATTCGGTTACCACATTTAATTGGTGACTAAATGATAATGCAAGCTTTTTATTTTGATAAAATTACCCCCCAAAAAGCATTTTGATTATATCCTAACACCTTTGAATCAAAAGATAGTTGGTTTAACAAAGTAAGTATAGTCATTTGAATTTGAAGGAAAAAAGATTTCAGAAAAAAAAAAAACCTCAATTTTGTAAAGATAATAAATTATTTGCATTATGTAGGCTTTCATTTTTGTGTCCTCCATATTCAGACATCTAAGAAAGTAAACTGGACAGTGGCTTTAATATCTGAAGGAAAAACCCAAAAGGAATTTTTGGCCAACCCAATCAATAATAGTGTTTGTTTCATGGAAAATGTTTATTTTTAAACTCAGGTAAAGCTATTTAATTCAATGTAATGGTTGGATGACATTTCCAACTGGGTTGACATGAGTTTGAGCCATCTCTGGGTGTTTGTGATGAATAGGGAAGCCTGGTTTGCTGCAGTCCATGGGGTCGCACAGAGTTGGACATGACTTAGCAACCAAACTGAACTGAGGGCTCAGGTATACCTCATATCAATATACCCAAATATCTACACATTTAACTTGTTCCATATACTCCTCTGATTTTTTTCTCATTCAATAAATAATAATCTTAATTAACCATTAAGGAAGGTATCAATCTTAATTCTGACTCTCCCTCTCAGCCCACATCCAATGAAAACCTGCTAATTAATTTTTTCAAAGTCTGTCTAAATCCAATTTTCAGTCCATTTGTCTCCATCCTATTTCTGGTCACCCAAAAATTTATCTACATTTATCAAACTTTCTCATTGGCTACTATATTTTTCATCCTATTCATATAAAATCCATTCTCCATTTTTAGCACGTATGAACTTAATTTTAAAATTAGTCCTCTGCTCATATACCCTTTCTGGTATATTTCAGTTATCTACCCAATGTAACAAAAGTCCTCAGTATTATTAAACATGGCTAACAATGTACTACTTGGAATGACTCTTGCTTAATTATCCAGCCTGACCCTTGTTTCTCTTTACAACATTCTTAACATTTGGTTGAAGGTTGAGTGTATCACCAGATCATGAGAGGAAAAGCATTCATGTATGTTGTCGACCTAGATATATGGTCACCATCTCCACTGAGTGTTCAAATCAACACATGCATTTCTGAATTCTTGCCATTTGTATGGAAGCAAATTAATTTCTAATTAAAACTCTTTACATTATATACCTGACCTATCAGGAAAACATGAAAATAAAGCAGGCAGTGTCAAGAAAAATATGCATATGGTCAATAAATATTTGAAATTATTCTAAAACATTTTAAACATTAAAAATGTAAATTAATACGCAGACAAAGCTTTCAAACAGAAAATATTGGCAAAACTCTTCCAAAAAACAGGATGCCCTGTTGGGAAGACATTAGGAGCAGAATTAGAAGTATCTCTCATTGTTAATGAGTATAAACTAATTCCAATTTTGAAAAATAATTGACTTATATCCCTTAAATGTTGTTTGCCTACTTTTTTAGTGTTTGGCAATTTCCCTTAGACATGCTTATTTGATATAGACTGGAGCATAAGATGTATGCATAAATACAGTCAATGCAGCATTTTTACAATAGCTAGTCTGCACAAAAAGCTAGTGCTATCCACAAGAAGAATGATTACTTAAATCGTATCATATCTATACCATTGAATGTTAGGCAGGCATTGGAATAAGACAAGGTAGCTTATGTTTATTAGCCTAAAAATTTCTGTGTTAAATCTGGGAGGAGATAAGGCCAATTGTCAACTCAAATGAATAATGTGATTACATCCTCATAGCAAAATGTGTAAAACTTCTTATGAAATGTGATTCACATTTTATGTAGGAGATATTCCTTTGAAAACAAATGTGTGTCTTGCTAGATAAATAAGCACAGGAATGAGTCAGAGAGAGTGGTTATTAACAGTATGTGACAGTTTACTCTGCAGAATACATTGGAAATATTGCTATCTTTAAAGAAAAACTTTAATTTCACTTGGAGTATAGTTGATTAACACTGTAGTGAAAGCTGTTCAGTTATACATATACAGATATCAATTCTTTTTCTAATTCTTTTCCCATTTAGATTGTTATATGATATTGAGGAGAATTCCCTGTGATGTAGAATAGGTTGGTCGTCCATTTTAAATTCAGCAGTGTGCACTTGTTCTTTTAGAATTTGTGGTCCATGTTTTCATTAGAAAAACAGGATGTTGAAAATGTGACTTATCCAGAAGTTTCTCTTGCTACTAGTGAAGGGGATGAGAGTAGACATTGTCCAGAAACAAAGTATTCATTCAATCAGCACATTTCCAGAGAAAATTAGAAAGAAGAGAAGGTCATTTTATCTTTAGTTTCTAAGCTCATAAATTTTTCCTCCTAGCACCCTAGATGACCTTACCCCAGAGTCTGGCCCATTGGTTAGGATGTGCGGAATGCAGAGTTGTTCTGGCTCTGTGAACTAAAGCTCCTAAGTTAAGCTTACTAGTACAGCAGGACATTCTCCACAAGCTCTTTGCTAATTACCCTTTGTGACAGATGGAGACCAATTTGCATCCTTTTGAATCTTGGCTGAACTTAGGAAACTGAGTGAATATGGCATGACCCCTGTGTAGTGTTGCAAGGAATATTCATTTGCATATTTTTCCACAACTAAATAAATGACTGTTATCTTGTTATCTTGGAAAGTTTTAAAATCTTAAGGCTAACTAACTAAGATTTTATTCTAATTTTCTCTACATGCTATCTTTTCTAATGATATCATTAATAACTAAACATTCCTATCTATCTGTCCCTTCAAATAGTCTCCCATGAGAATTCATTAAATACAGATATCTTTACCATCTGTGAAGTTCTAGCAATACGATGCCCTAATACAATAAAGCACTAATTACCTTGCCCCTTGGTGTAATTTCCCTTCAGATTCTGTCAGTGATGAACTAATCCTCTTCTTTATTTTCCCACTTTCCCAAATCACAGATTGATTTCTACTAAATAAATTAAGTCTCTATACACTTAGGAATTTGAATGTTATGGTAATAATGCTATCATATATAATTAACCGCCAAGAATTAACAGATTACATTGTTTTTTAAATCCTGATAGTATCTCTCAACATATGTTTAATTGATGACAATGACATTCTGAAATTATGGTGAGAATGGAGGAGAAAATGGATAAACACATGATGAAATAAAAGAAAATACAAATAATTCCACTTACTATACCTTTTAATGAGGGTTTGTATGAGATTATAATGAGTTATATGAACATAAATGAGATCTGACTCATGAGTCAATAGAATCCCCAGCAGATCTTAGCCCCAGGGATGTTTAATAGCTGGAAAGAAAAACACATTTGTAATCTGACAGTTAATTTTATTGCTTTCAGTTACTTCTCTCATTTAATATAGCTACACAGCACAAATGAATAGCTTAATCTATATCTCAAGCATACATACACACACACATACAAACATACATTACATACTATTTGAACACTATGGATTGGATTTTCTGAATTATTTTAATCTAGTATGTTCATATTCAAGAGTAGTTTCTATGACAGGCGATTTTCACTTCATGAGTTGAGTTCTGAAATAAAGCTTATGTAAGATGTATTGGGTCTGGTGAGCTGAGACAAGTTCACATAAGCCCTGAAACACAGAGGGCAAGCTCAGGGGGCTGAGTCAATTTTTTTTTCCCTCTTTTTTTCTTTTTCACCATTTTTGTGTGTGTGTGATTTTTTTCTGATTTTGTTTTTGATGTATTTGACTGTTTTCCTTATAGCTCTTTACTGGCTATAGCTATTCCTGAATATATGTAAATCTTTTTCATATATGTCTATTTATCTTTGCTTTTCTATTTTTTCTTTTCTCTCTCTCTCTTTACCCTCTTTCCACCCCTTTCTTTCTTCTTTGATCCCCCTTCTACTCTTTTTTTCTTTTCCCCTTTTCCCTTCTCTCTTTCTTTTTTCACCAATTAAGTTAAATTGTTATGCTCTTTGCTACATTCCCCAGTTGGCACTCTGCATAGGCTCAGTTTTCCAGATTGAGCATTAGCTAGCTCTGTGTTTTATTGGTTAATATCACTTTGGGTTTCCCTGTTCACCAAGTCAGTTTCCTGCACTCTTTTCTTTAGAATACTTTGGTTATAACTTTGTATGGAAATGTGTGTATGTGTCTCATTAGTTCTGTAATTATCTGCTTGATCTCCTCCCACTAGAAACACAGGCACAAGTCACCTCTAACAAGAAGTAAAGACAAACTGTTCAACCAACCTTTCCCGCCAAGGACAAAAACCAAAAAGAAGAAGCACTATAACCCTAAAGCCTGGTTAAAGGAGACCTTCAGAGGAGCAAGTTAGAAGGAGACCTTCAGAGGAGCAAGTTAGAAAAAAAGAAAAAAGAAAGAAAGAAAAGACAGAAATACAGGATAAATGAAAGAACAAGGGAGAAACTAACAAGACCAAATAAACGAAGGGGACAGAGGATGAGATAGTTGGATGGCATCACCGACTCGACGGACATGAGCCTGAGCAAGCTCTGGGAGTTGGTGATGGATAGGCAAGCCTGGCGTGCTGCAGCCCATGGGGTCACAAAGTGTTAGATGTGAATGAGCGACTGAATTGAATTGAAATTTAAGAAAATTGAAATCATATCAAGCATCTTCTCTGATCACAATGCTATGAGACTAGATATCAACTATAGGGAAAAAAATGCAAAACAAAAATGCAAACTCATGAAGATTAGACAATACATTACTAAATAATGAAGAGTTTACTAAAGAAATAAAAATAGAAATCAAAAGATTCCTAGAAAGAAATGCCAATGAAAACACGGCAACCCACAGCCTATGGGATTCAGCAATAGCAGTTCTAAGAGGGAAGTTTATAGCAATACAATCCTACCCCAAGAAATAAGAAAAGCATCAAATAGACAACCTAATTCTATATCTAAGGTAGCAGAAACAGAAGAACAAAAACAAACAAACAAAAATCAACAGAAGAAAATAAATCATTAAGATCAGGGCAGAAATAAATGAAAAAGAAATAAAGGAAACAAAAGCAAAGATTAAAGGAACTAAAAGCTGATTATTTGAAAAGACAAACCACTAGCCAAACTCATCAGAAAATAAGGGAGATAAATCAGATCAACAAAATTAGAAATGAAAAAGGAGAGGTTACATTAGACAGCACAGAAATACAGAAGATTAAGGAAGAGTATTATGAGCAACTATATGTAATAAAATGAACAGCCTAGAGGAAATAGACAGCTTCTTAGAAAACTTCAGCTTCCCAAGACTGAACCAAGAAGAAATAGAAATTATGAACCAGTCAATTATATACACTGAAATAAAAACTGTGATCAAAACTCTCCCCCCCAAAAAAAAACCCAGGGCCAGATGGCATCACAGGGGAATTCTATCAAACATTTAGAGAAAAACTAATGACCATTTTTCTAAAACTCTTCCAAAAAACTTGCAGAGAAGGAACTCTTCCAAACTCATTCAGTGAGGCCTCAATTAGCCTGATATCAAAACCAAGCAAAGACAATACAGAAAAAGAAAATTACAGGTCAATATCACTGATGAACATGGCTGCAAAAATCTTCAACAAAATTCTAGCAAACAGAATTCTACAACACAGTAAGAAATTCATACACCATGATCAAGTTGGGGTTATCCCAATGTGATACAACGTATTAAAAAATTGGAAGATAAAAACCATATAATAATCTCAACAGATCCATAAAAGGCTTTCAACAAAATTCAGGACACATTTATGACCAAAAAAAAAAAAAAACGCTTCAAAAAATGAACATAGAAGGAATTTACCTCAACATAGTAAAGATCATATATTATAAGCCCACAACAAACATTACTCTCAATGGTGAAAAACTAAAAGCATTCCCTCTACGATTAGGAATAAGACAAGAGTGTCCATTCTCACCACTATTACTCAGCATAGTTTTGGAAGTCGTAGCTATGGCAATTACAGAAGAAAAAGAATCCGGATTTGAAAAGAAGAAGTAAAACTCCCACTGTTTGCAGATGACATGATACCATACATGGAAAATCAAAAGAACTATCAGAAAATCACTAGAGCTAATCACTGAACTCAGTAAAGTTGTGGGATATGAGGTCAATACACAGAAATCACTTGCATTCCTATATGATAACGATTAAAAATCAGAGAGAAATTAAGGAATCAATCCCAGTCACCATTGCAACAAAAAGAATAAAATATCTAGAAATAAACCTACCTAAGTGAAGTGAAGTGTAGGGATATGAAAGTTGCTCAGTTGTATACAATTCTTTGCAACCCCATGGACTATACAGTCCATGGAATTCTCCAGGCCAGAATACTGGAGTGGGTAGCTGTTCTCTTCTCCAGGGAATCTTCCCAACCCAGGGATCAAATCCAGATCTCTTCCATTGCAGGAAGATTCTTTACCATCTGAGCCACCAGGGAAGTCCAAGAATAGTGGAGTGGGTAGCCCATCCGTTCTCCAGGGGATCTTCCCAACCCAGGTGGAGACAAATAGCTGTATATGGAAAATTTTAAGACACTGATGAAAGAAATCAAAGATGACATAAACAAATGGAGAGATAATCCATGTTTCTGGGTAAGAAGAACCAATACTGTGAAAATGACTATATTACCAAATGCAATCTACAGATTCAATGTGATCCTTATCAAATTACCAATGGGATTTTTTACAGAACTAGAACAAAAATATTCACAATTCATATGGAAACACGAAAGACCACAAAGAGCAAAAGATAGTAATGACGACCCTATATGTGAGACAGCAAAAGAGACACAGATAGAAATAACAGACTTTTGAATTCTGTGGGAGAAAGTGAGGGTGAGATGATCTCAGAGAATAGCACTGAAACATGTAGATTACCATATGTGAAATAGATGACCAGTTCAAGTTCCATACACGAAACAGGGCATTCAAAGCCAGTGCACTGGGACATTGGATGAGATGGGAAGGGAGGAAAGAGGGGACTGCAGGTCAGGGGGACACATGTACACGCATGGCTGACTCCAAACCACCACAATATTGTAAAGTAATTAGCCTGAAATTAAATTTATAAAAGAAAATTTAAAAAATTAAAAGAGAAAACATATAGCAATTATTATCATTGTTATAAAAGAGTTTGGATTAACTGAGCACTTACCAGGCATTTTGATAAATACTTTATATTCAATTTTTCATATTCATGGGTGGAATTTGAAATATATTCTACCTGAAACTTAACCTATATGACTAAACTGAAATATTACCTTCCATTTGTACAGAAGGCCAATTGCCAAGGAACTCACTTTCAAGCAAAGTCTGTCCTGCATTTCAGTTCTCATTTACAACTTGAATGAATATTAAATGTAACCAGATTAAGTGAATGAAGATATGCCTTTTTGTTGTTTTGTCGTGTTTTTTGCCACTTAATTTTTTAGCTGAAAGATAAATTTTTTACAGGTTTTGTTATTTTCTGTAAAACACCAACAAGAATCAGCCATAGCTACACCCCATCTCTTCCCTCCCAAACCTCCCTCCCATTTCCCTCCCCATTCCACCCTTGTAGATTGTCACAGAGCCCTTGTTTGAGTTTCCTGGTTCATATAGAAAATGTCCATTGGCTATGTAATTTGCATATGGTATTGTAAATTTCCATGTTACTCTCTCCATACATCTCACCCTCTCTATGTGTGCATAGGTCTGTTTTCTATGTCTGTTTCTCCATTGCTGCCCTACAAATAAATTAATCAGCACCATCTTTTTCTAGATTCCATATATATGTGTCAGTGTATGATATTTATATTTCTCTTTCTGTTTTACTTCACTCCGAATAATAGGCTCTTGATTAATCCACCTCATTAGAAACAACTCAAATGCATTCCTTTTTAAGACTGGGTAATATACAATTGTGTATGTGTACCACTGCTTCTTTATCCATTCATCTAGGGTCTCCTGTAATGCAGGCAAATTCTTACCAACTGAACTACCAGGGAAGCCCTATTTTTGACAAAGAAGGCCAGAATATACAATGGGGCAAAGATAGCTTCTTCAGTAAGTGGTGCTGCGAAAACTGGACAGCTATACTGTCCATCTGTTGATGAACATCTAGGTTGCTTCCATGTTTTAACTATTGTAAATAGCACTGCAATGAACATTGGTTTACATGTGTCATTTCCAGTTTTGGTTTTCTCAGAGTATATGCCTAGTAGTGGAATTGCTGGGTTATATTGTGGCTTTATTTCTAGCTTTTTAAGGAATCTCCATACCATCTTCCATAGTGGCTGTATCAATTTACATTCCCACCAGCAATGAAAGAGTGTTTCCTTTCCTCCCATCCTACCTGCATTGTTTGTAGACTTTTGAATGCTGGCTATTCTGACTGGTTTGAGGTGGTATGTCATTGTAGTTTTGATTTGTATTTTTCTAATAATGAGCAATGCTATGTGTATTTTCATGTGTTTGTTAGCCATCTGTATGTCTTCTTTGGAGAAATGT
Source organism: Antilocapra americana (assembly GCA_007570785.1). Lineage (NCBI taxonomy): Eukaryota > Metazoa > Chordata > Mammalia > Artiodactyla > Antilocapridae > Antilocapra > Antilocapra americana. Next base: position 35,938,538 of record ML661338.1, on the reverse strand, counting down.
CTGTTTAGGTCTTTTTCCCACTTTTTGATTGGGTTGTTTGCTTTTCTGGTATTGAATTCTATGAACTGCTTGTATACTTTGGAAATTAATTATTTGTCAGTTGTTTCCATTGCTATTATTTTCTTCCATTCTGAGAGTTATCTTTTCACCTTGTTTGTAGTTTCCTTTGCTATGCAAATCCTTTTAAGTTTACTTAGATCCCACATCTTTATTTTTCTCTTTATTTCCATTACACTAGAAGGTAAGTCATAGAAGATCTTGCTTTGATTTATGTCATCAAGTGTTCTGCCTATGTTTTTTTTTTTTTTAATTTATTTTTTTTAATTGTTTTTGCCATACATTGTCATGATATCACCATGCCTATGTTTTATTCTAAGAGTTTTATAGTTTCTGGTCTTACATTTAAGTCTTTAATCTAGAGTTTATCTTTGTGTTTGACATTAGGAAGTGTTCTAATTTCTCTGATGTTCTCAAGTTTTGGAGTTAAACCTCCTGCCCCTGGCTTTCAGTCCTTCTCTTATTGTAGCCTCAGGACTTAGCCATCCATACAGCACAGATGATAAAACATCTAGGTTAATGGTGAAACATTTCTCCACAGTGAGGGACACCCAGAGTGATTCACAGAGTTATATAGAGAAGAGAAGAGGGAGGAGAGAGATCGAGGTGACCAGGAGGAGAGGAAGGGGAGTCAAAAGGGGAGAGAGCAATCAAGCCAGTAGTCAGATGCCTAAGTGATATAGATACTGAAGATTAGATTCTTAAAGGTACAAAATTGATAACATATACCAAAAGGCGAAGATTAAAAATCTAGAATAGAGGTTAGACTCTCAAAAATGCAATACAAAAAAATACAAAACAAACTCAATCACAAAAATTAATATATATGTATATGAAATTTGCTTGAAAATGGGGTATTTTTATGCAAGGTAATAGTAGGTTATAAAAATGAAAATTAAAGGAATAATAAAGAACTTAAATTTATAATTAAAAAGCGATAATAGCAAAACTATATCTAGGAATTTCTCTGAAGCGTTGCGGGCAGTATGGGGTCAGTTCAGTTTCAGATAGTTCCTTATGCCAGCTTGTACTTGTCCTCAAGTTCTATAGGGCCCCTCCAATGTGTAGTCAGTGTTAACCTCAGGGTTTTCATCTGTCGCACCTTCCACTTCCAGAATTGTTCCTTCTTTGTTTATTTTGGCTTCCTCTGCTTGCTAGTCTCTTCAGTATCTAATTTCTGTCCTGACCCAAGGGGGCGAAGACAGTCACTTATTTAGGTTCACTTGTTCAGTTGTGTTGTGGGGAGGGAGGGGCACTGCAAACAAATATTGCTGACATGTGTGGTGAGTGCTTGCAGCGTATGGACCACACTGGGTTTGCCACAGCTCAAGGAGGCGTTTTCTTCCCAGGTCTACACTGCTCAGGCTCCAGGTGCTCTGCAGGGGCACTGCCCAAAGCAGACCTTGCGTTTTGTGCACTTTCCAGGTCTAAGCCTCTCAGGTTCTTGGGTAGTCTGCAAGGGCACAGACCAGATGGGGCACGCGTTTTGTGCCCTTCCCAGGTCTGAGCAGCTCAGGCGACCAGCTGCTGGGCGAGTGCACTGTACCAGGTGGGCCATGCGTCCAAATCACCTGCCCACTCCGTCTCCCACATGCACCAGGACAGCACCACCTCAGGCGTGCCGAGTGTCTCCTCTGGGGAGCTGATCTCAGGCTGCGACCCTCCTGGTGGATGTCAACCATCCAGGATCTCAGGAAGACGTGAATGGCAGCTGCGAGCCTGCTCACAGTTTGGTGGAAGATGCCATCTCTGGGGCAGAGATTGCAGCAACCCCTTGCCTTCTGGCTGTTGCTATGGCACCCTGCCTCTCTGCCTCTGGGGCGGAAGGGGCCTGCATGCAAGTGGCTACCTTTTTTCTGTGAGAGGGCCAGGATGTGGGTTAGGTTAGAGCATTTCCTGGGAAAGTTCTCTCTCTCCCCGCCCCCCCCCCCCCCCCCCCCCGCTCTTGTTTTTTTTTTTTTTTTCCTCTCTGGCGATCTCACAGTTTGGGTTGCTATTTCATGTTAGCTCGCTCAGATTGTCCTCAGGGGCATTCAGGCCTGGTCCTCACCCTAAGCACCTATGAAGCAGCCCACGCCTCTCTGCCCAGCCCATCTCCCTGGTGGTGGACACGAGCATCTGGGCTACTTCTCTGCTAGCAGTTGTGGCTCAGCACATATTCTGTGGTCTTTTTTTTTTTTTTTTTTCCCCTTCTGGTTATGTTGCCCTCTGAGATTCCAAAAATTCCCACAGACCCCCCTGGGAGAGGGTTTCCTACTGTGTGGAAATTTCTCCTCCTTTACTACGCCCTCCCCAGGATGGGTTTCTATCCCTAACTTTTTTGTCTCTGTTTTTGTCTTTTATATTTTATCCTATCTCCTTTCAAAGAGAATATGCTCCCTTTCTGGGTGCCTGGTGTCCTCCACTAGTGTTCACAAATTGTTTGGTGGAATTTTCTCAGCATTCAAATGATCTTTGATGAATTTGTGGGGGAGAAAGTGGTTTCCCTGTGGTCCTATTCCTCTGCTATCTTGGGACCACCCCCTCTTTTAATTTGTTTATAACTAAATAATTCATCTTTTCAAAGCCAGCTCTTCAGTGTTCAAGTCTAGGTTTTATGTAATATGTCTCATTGAGTTAAATAAATCAATATTTTTCCTCAAATATTATGTTCATCTATTGGGTTGATAATAATTATTTTCTGTGAATATGCAATGAAAGTAAAAGAAGTCGCAAAGTAGAGACGCATTCAATTGTACTTCTGGGAGAAGGGGAAGTTGAATTACCTCTAAAAGGATACAAGTAATATAGCTGGTCAAGCTGTGGGATTATTCTGAGGAAAATATTACACTAAAAAAACATTTTTTTCAATGATGCTACTGCAAATGTCCATGTAATATATGGTGATAATTTAAGATGATAAAGAACAAATAATTGTTATTAGTTGTTCATGTTTCAGATAATATATGCAATGAAAGTAAGACCACACCACACACACACACACACACACACACACACACACACTCACTCACTTTCAAAGCATACTTTTATATAGTATTAACTAGAATTGAAGAATTATTCCCAGAATTTTATCTTTAGATACTCTTTTGCTCATACTTTCCCCTATTAATTATATATATTAATTCCATGTTATGATTCTTTTTTTACTTATTGTAGCTTTGCAGGAAAGCAAGGATATAAGTTAATTAAAGAAGATATTTTCTCATCTCACTCAAAAATTATGAAAAAAATAACTTTTGATTATTAAATATATTTGTGCCAATAAAAATGAAATGTGAAAATGTTATGAAATCTTTTCTTTGGGGTGCACAAAAGTACCTAGGTTTCAAAGGCTAACCTTAATACATTTCATTCATATCTCCATAAATAAGAGAAGTTGGTTTTTAAAATTTTTAACAAACTTGGTCTTTTGTTCCCATTAATAACTTAGTTTTTATAATTAACATTGACAGTTTTATAAATCCAAATGTAACTGAATTTGCATTTTAGTAATTTAGATAAAAATTAATCATTTGAATTGCCATAATAGCATTTTTTTGATGCCAAATAAAATATTTTAAATACAATTAAGCATATGTCACCTTCCTTTCAAATCCAATTCAGGTATCTCTTCTAAAGTGGACATTGAATATTTATTTCAAAAAAGTGTCATGAAGCAACAAATACTTAATATTTATAGAAAACAGAAGTTGTAAAGATTATATTATTTAATCACAGTACAGTAATTCTAGAAATTAATAGCTTAAATATTAAAAAAGAGGACAAAACTTTTTAAATTTGTAAAACAACATTTCAGTTAAGTTAAAAGGGAATGAAAATAAAAGATCTGGAAAAATTGATGAAATTGGCTATACCTAAAATTTATTCAGAAAAGAGCTACCACAAATTTCAACCACAAACTTTAACTAAACATTAAAAACAGAACAAATCATCCTTCTACCATGCTTTAATTTGTTTTATTTAATATATTTGCACCTGGGGAAGTTTTCCCTAGTATTTTGTTCTAATTTTCAGTTTTATATTTTTATTGTCTATGAACAAACTTAATTGTTTAGATTTGGAGATTTATGTTATGATCTAATATATGTTATTTTGCTAAGCTATCAGCACTTGCTAAACATCTGTTGAATACTTTATATTCATAAGATATATTTGTGAACATAACAGATAGCATATGCCAAAATTTTTGCTTAGTCAAAATTTCTTTGTTGAGAGATAAGAAATATATAATATATAATAGGTATACATATGAAATAGTAAACTATATAATAATTTAGGAGATGACTGTTATGAATTTATTTAAAAAGAAATTGAATATGTTGTGGGTAATTTGAAAATAAATGTAGGAGAGTCAAATTAACTTTCTTTCTTAGAGAAGATGATATCTGACAAATTCTTGAATGAGGTGAAGGAGAAAGCCCAGTAGATGTTGGTGGATTAAGTTCAAGGTAGTTGGAAAACTTAGTTCAAGGACCTTCAGAAGCAATTTTTTTAGTGAATAAAAAGATGTCCAAGGTAATGGGGGTTAAGTTAGTGATTTGTCAGGACTTTCAAGGTAGATCAATGGATAAGAATTCCACTAATGAAGGAGGTGTGGGTTCTATTCCAGGGATGGGAAGATCCCCTGGAGAAGACAATGGCAACTCACTCCAGTATTCTTGCCTGGGAAATCCCGTGGACAGAAGAGTCTGGCAGGCTACAGTTCATGGGGTCTCAGCGAGTCAGACACAACTGAAATGACTGAGCATGCACGTAAGTGATTTGTTGTTGCAGTTTAGTCACTAAGTCTTGTCTTTGACAGAAGCATACCAGGCTCCACTGCTCTTCACTATTTCCCAGAGTTTGCTGAAATTCATGTCCACTGTGTCAGTGATGCTATCCAACCATCTCAACCTCTGTTGCCCTCTTCTTCTTTTACCTTTGCTGCCCCCTTCTCATTTTACTTTCATTCTTTCATGGAATTCTCCAGGCCAGAATACTGGAGTGGGCAGCCTTTCCCTTCTCCAGGGGACCTTCCCAAGCCAGGGATTGAATCCAGGTCTCCTGCATTGCAGACATATTCTTTACCAGATGAGCCACAAGGGAAGCCGTCACTCTTTCCCATCGTTAGGGTATTTTCCAGTGCAACTCCAGGAAGGTGAATCCAGGTCTCCTGCATTGCAGACATATTCTTTACCAGATGAGCCACAAGGGAAGCCGTCACTCTTTCCCATAGTTAGGGTATTTTCCAGTGCAACTCCTGGAAGGCTACAGTCCATGAGGTCCCAAGAGTTGTATATGACTTAATGACTACACTACCACAAGTAGCCATAAAATTTTTATATATTATTGTTTGTAATAATGATTATAAGTAAATATGCAACATTTTCAAGATATTCTTTTATTGAGAATAAGACAGAATCACTGAACTTGGTTTTAGTGAAAAACTAGCTCAGTTTTAACAGAACATTAGTTGAAAAGCCACCCAAATAACTTTTTGGGACATCATGAGAATATATAATAAAAATAAATGTCTCTATCACAAGTTTTGTTTTAGCTCACAAGTGACTATTCTGACAGCATAAGTGGCATAGCTTATGTAAGTTATAACATATATTATAAATTTATATTTATTACATGTTTATCCTCAATAAAAAGGCTTGCTCTTCTCAAGATAATTTTTTTTAATCTCATTGTCAAAGTCAAGAATATTTTTTAATCATTCATTATGCTTTGCACTCAGTCATGTCTCAGTCTTTTTGACCCTTTTCACTGTAGTCTGCCAGGCTCCTTTGTCCATGGGATTTCCGAGGTAAGAATACTAGAGTAGGCTGCCATTTCCTCCTCTAGGTTATCTTCCCAGCCCAGGGATCATTACTTATACATATATTAAACTAATTATTAATGTTGACCACAGCCTAGTGTATATTTTCAAATTGGTCATTAGATAAAGATTACAATATTTGAAATAAAATTTGAGACAAAAAGATGCTAAGAATAGAATCCAGGAAATTGGGATGAAATGCTAACTCTCAGAATCTGTATAAAATGATAACAATCCTTCAGCCTCTTCCACAACACCACAGTGCCCCCAAAATCATAAAGTACAAATACAACAGAAGGGTGAAATTAAACCAATTTCAAAAATACTTTAGAATGCACAGGAATAACTTTGCTTCTATGGGTAATAGGAATTAATTCTATGATTAAAATAAAGAAGAACATTCATGGGCTTTGCCAGCAGTAATGAAGTTTTCCACTGTAGAAGTTGAAAAACATAACACGTTGATCAAAATCATGCATTCATTCGTTTATTCTTGCATCTATTGTTTTAATAATTACTGAATGAGAATTTCTTAAATACAAGACACTAGGAAGGTTTAAAAGGTGAAGGGGTTATAGATCTTAATCTCTAAGGTAAAACAAGCAAGTAAAAAAATATTTTACCATCGAAATGTTTTACAATCTACACACTATTTTACAAAAATAGTCCAATTGTTATAAGGGTACTATCAATCAGGGCTTCCCTTGTGACACAGCTGGTAAAGGATCTACTAGCAATGCAGGAGACCTGAGTTCCATCCCTGGGTTGGGAAGATCCTCTGGAGAAGGGAAAGGCTACCCACTCCAGTATTCTGGCCTGGGAAATTCCATGGATTCTATAGTCCACGGGGTCGCGAAGAGTTGGACAGGACTGAATGACTTTCACTTTCATTTTAATCAATGTAGGATAGAGTTATTATTCCTCCCATTCTATATACAATGAAACCGTGGCTCTTGCAAAAAGGGCCCCATGTATGAATACACAGATAGTAGCAGCACTGAGAACCCCAAAACAATTTTTTAACACCATGAAACCATAGCAAGGAGTTTTACTTCAGGATTGCTTACATCAGGATCCCACATATTTGCAAAGAGATAAATTGAGCTTCTCCATAATTAAGGTATGCTTTGGCAGCCTCTCAATTAGTCAAACAAGGCAGAGTTTATAGAGAAATACTCTATAATGCCTTTATACCACACGATCTTGTTTACAATTTCATATTCAATATATTAATTCCATACTTCATTTTATTGCAATCTGTAAATAAGGCCTTAAATATTTAAGCGCAACAATAGCTAGAAATATAGTCAGTATTTGCCATATGGATTCCATCTCATTCTTCTTGTCAGCATTGAATTAAACACCAAAGTAATGTATTATTTTTAACCTAAGGGAAAATCTCATACTGCTATAACTTTTAGCAGTGCTTCCATTAACCAACTAGGTGCTCTGTGGGATGATCTTGCATATAAACTCAACACCATCACACCTCCCTTGACACATTTTTTTTTTTAATAATGTGACCCTATGAAAGAGAAATCAAACATGTCCTGAAAGGAACTCACTGATTTTTGTCAAGAGCATAGTGATTGATTTCATAAATTGTTTCTAGCATTAATCCAGAGACCATTCAGTGAAAATCATTTGTTTCAAGAAATTTTCCTTTTCAAGGAGTTAATTTGCAATAAAATTCTTTCAACTTATTTTCACTAAGACTAATAAATGTAAAACACATTTTGTTTATATTAACATTCCCAACTAGTAGAAGAACTATGATATGATTTGAGGATAAGTAAAATCATCCCCACTAGTAATTCAATGGCTTTATATTCTTCCCAAAAGAATTAAAATATAGTAACAAAATAGTGGCTTATAATTTCTGAAGATCACTCCACCACTGATCACACGGAGCATCCACACCATCTCGTGAAAGATGAAGTAGTCACATAACTATGTTCAAATATTTTCTGAATAGCATCACAAATAGCTGTCAGAAATATTCCTAAAGATTGCTCACAATAGACTCACAGAGCAAATTGAAGAGTTCTTTCAAATTATTTTTCCTTCTACTTTTTTGTCCCTTGCTCTCTATGACCTGAGCTTCCTTTGGTGCAGTCAAAATTTTTGGTGGGGAGATATTTTTTAAATTCAAGTAGAGTTGATCCTTCCCCCACACCACCCCCACCCCCACCCCCACCCCCGCCTTGAGGATGGTATTGATCCCTGTCTCCTGTACAAAGTCATGAACTTCCATCCACAATTCATCAGGCACTTTGTCTATCAGATATAGTACCTTAAATCTATTTCTAACTTTCATGATATAATCATAAGGGATTTGACTTAGGCCATACCTGAATGGTCTAGTGATTTTCGCCACTTTCTTCAATTTAAGTCTGAATTTGGCAATAAGGAGTTCATGATCTGAGCTACAATCAGCTCCTGGTTTAGTTTTTGCTAACTGTATAGAGCTTCTCCATCTTTGGGTGCAAAGAATATGATCAATCTGATTTCGGTTGACCAGCTGGTGATGTCCATGTGTAGAGTCTTCTCTTGTTTTGTTGGACAAGGGTGTTTGCTATGACCAGTGCATTCTCTTGGCAAAACTCTGTTAGCCTTTGCCCTGCTTCATTCTGTACTCCAAGGCCAAATCTGCCTGTTACTCCAGGTGTTTCTTTACTTCCTACTTTTGCATTCCAGTCCCCTATAATGAAAAGGACATCTTTTTTGGGTATTAGTTCTGAAAGATCTTGTATGTTTTCATAGAACTGTTTAACTTCAGTTTCTTCAGCATGACTGGTTAGTGCATAGACTTGAATTACAGTGATATTCAAAGGTTTGCCTTGGAAACAAACACAGATCATTCTGTCGTTTTTGAGATTGTATCCAAGTACTGCATTACGGACTCTCCAGTTGACCATGATGGCTACTCCATTTCTTCTAAGGGATTCCTGCCCATAGTGGTGGATATAATGGAGGTTCATGACATTGTACAGGAGACAGGGATCAGGACCATCCACAAGAAAAAGAAATGCAAACAAAAGAAAACGGCTCTTGGAGAAGGCCTTACAAATAGGTGTGAAAAGAAGAGAAGTGAAAAGGAAAGATATACCCATTTGAATGCCGAGTTCCAAAGAATAGCAAGGAGAGATAAGAAAGCCTTCCTCAGTGATCAATGCAAAGAAATAGAGGAAAATAATAGAATGGGAAAGACTAGAGATCTCTTCAAGAAAGTTAGAGATACCAAGGGAAAATTTCATGCAAAGATGAGCTCAATAAAGGACAGAAATGGTATGGGCCTAACAGAAAAAGAAGATGCTAAGAAGAGGTGGCGAGAATACACAGAAGAATTGTACAAAAAAATCTTCACGACCCAGATAATCATGATGGTGTGGTCACTTACCTAGAGCCAGACATCCTGGAATGCGAAGTCAAGTGGGCCTTGGGAAGCATCACTAAAAGCAAAGCTAGTGGAGGTGATGGAATTTCAATTTAAGTATTTCATATCCTAAAAGATGATGCTGTGAAGGTGCTGCACTCAATGTCAGAAAATTTGGAAAACACAGCAATGGCCACAGGACTGGAAAAGGTCAGTTTTCATTCCAATCCCAAAGAAAGGCAATGCCAAAGATGCTCAAACTACTGCAAAATTACGCTCATCTCACATGCTAGTAAAGTAATGCTCAAAATTTTCCAAGCCAGGCTTCAGCAATACGTGAACTGTGAATTTCCAGATGTTCAAGCTGGTTTTAGAAAAGGCAGAGGAACCAGAGATTAAAATGCCAACACCCACTGGATCACTGGGAATGCAAGAGAGTTCCAGAAAAACATCTATTTCTGTTTTATTGAGTATGCCAAAGCCTTTGACTGTGTGGATCACAATCAACTGTGGAAAATTCTGAAAGAGATGGAAATACCAGACCACTTGACCTGCCTCTTGAGAAACCTGTGTGCAGGTCAGGAAGCAACAGTTAAAACTGGACATGGAACAACAGACTGGTTCCAAATAGGAAAAGGAGTATGCCAAGGCTGTATACTGTCACCCTGCTTATTTGATTTATATGCAGAGTTCATCATGAGAAACACTGGGCTGGAGGAAACACAAGCTGGAGTCAAGATTGCTGGGAGTAATATCAGTAACCTCAGATATGCAGATGACACCACTCTTATGGCAAAAAGGAAAGAAGGACTAAAGAGCCTCTTGATGAAAGTGAAAGAGGAAAGTGAAAAGTTGACTTAAAGCTCAACATTCAGAAAACTAAGATCATGGCATCTGGTCCCAGCATTTTATGGCAAATAGATGGGGACACAGTGGAAACAGTTGCTGACTTTATTTTTGGGGGCTCCAAAATCACTGCAGGTGGTGACTGCAGCCATGAAATTAAAAGACGCTTACTCCTTGGAAGGAAAGTTATGACCAACCTAGACAGCATATTAAAAAGCAGAGACAGTCCTTTGTCAACAAATGTCTGTCTAGTCAAGGCTATGGTTTTTCCAGTGGTCATGTATGAATGTGAGAGTTGGACTATACAAAAAGCTGAGCCCAGAAGAATTGATGCTTTTGAACTGTGGTGTTGGAGAAGACTCTTTAAGAGTCCCTTGGACTGCAAGGAGATCCTACCAGTTCATCCTAAAGGAAATCAGCCCTGGGTGTTCATTGGAAGGACTGACATTGAAGCTAAAACTCCAATACTTTGACCACCTGATGTGAAGAGTTGACTAATTTGAAAAGACCCTGATGCTGGGAAAGATTGAACTCAGGAGGAGAAGGGAATTACAGATGATGAGGTGGTTGGATGGTATCACCCACTTAATGCACATGAGTTTGAGTAAACTCTGAGAGCTGGTGGACAAGAAGGCCTGGCATCCTGCAGTTCAGGGGGCCACAAGGAGTCGGACACGACTGAGCGACTGAACTGAACTGAGAGTTGATTCACAATATTTCATGTGTATAGCAAAATGATTGCTATGCATACATATACATGTGTATATATGCATTCTTTTTCAAATTATTTTCTGTTATCAGTTGTTACAAGATATTGACTATAGCTCTCTGTGCAAGTCAGTAGATTCTTATTTATCTTATAGATAATCATAAATTCTTAATTTATCCCTTCCCCATATTTCTCCTTTGGTAACCATAGTTTGCCTTTATGTCTGTGAGTCTATTTCTGTGTTGTAAATAATTTCATTTGTATCATTTTGTTTATGTTCCACATATGATGCTTGTCTTTCTCTGTCTTTTTTTAATGTTAATTCAGTAATCTCTGTAGATCTATCCATGTTATTACAAATGACATTATTTCATTTTTTATATTTTAGTGATAGTCTATAGTTTGTGTATATATATATATATATATTTATATATATATATGTATTTTGGTATAGAACTCCCCATGTCATTGTTCTTTCTTTTTTTCCCTCCACTACAACTATCCAACACAATCCTGACAGAAATGTTAAAAAGCATATTTATTTATGAGACAAACTTGTAAATGCTACTATAGTGATTAACAGTAAGCAAATACATTAAATATCTTCTCCACTGTCATTTAAATATAACTTACAATTG